>SZWC01008078.1:50682-75385 GCA_023375785.1 Penium margaritaceum
CCCCCCCCCCCCCCCCCCCCCCTTGTGCCTTCTGCTCCGGCCCTTCTTCCCTCAGGAGCCGATGCCGATGGAGCAACTGGTGCACTCTCTCTGCGACACCAAGCAAGGCTACACGCAGTTCGGCGGTCTGCGGCCGTTCGGCGTGTCCTTCCTATTGGCCGGTTGGGACCGCCACTTTGGCTTCCAGCTGTATCAGAGCGACCCCAGCGGCAACTACGGAGGGTGGCGTGCGACCGCCATCGGCGCCAACCACGCCGCCGCCACATCCTTGCTGAAGCAGGTGAGTGATGGAGAGAGAATGTACTCTCTGCAAAACGTTTGAAGATGTCCCACCCCACCCTCTTCCTCCCCCCCTCCTCCCCCCCTCTCTTGATTGCCCTCCCTGTCGGTCGGATCGGATTGCCACTCTGGTTCCTCCAGCTGTGTCAGAGCGATCCCAGCAGCAGCTGCAGCGAATGGTCGTGGGATGGAGGCTATCAATCTCTCAAGTGATGTGAAACAATGTTCATTGAAACTGTTGTCTTGACGGTCTCTCACGCGCCGCAGTTGCTTTGGCAAGCGGATTGCAACGGCCATCGGCGCCAGCCGTGCTATGACCTGGGTGCCCAAGCTGGCGAGCATTGGGAAAAAAACACAGAACGGCTAAGTTTTGGCAAGACCCATTGCCCAAGGATGTGATCCGCACAGACAGAACGTCTTTTTGCAAACTTCTGCAGAAAGTCCGAGAGAACGGGTGAATTCGGCGACAGCCATTGCCCTGCTGACTCGGGTTGAGCCACCACCACCACACTCTCTCTGAGGGTTCTGAGCAAGACCATGGGCAGCAGCAGCAGCAGCACCACCACCACACTTGCTACTCAGCGAATGTCTCTCGGAGCATGCTGATTGGATGTTTGCTTCTGTTCTTCTTCGTGTTCCCTACTCGTCTTTTGTCGAGTGCAGGAGTGGGATGGGGATGGTGACAGGCCCGGAGGAGGCGACGCAGCCAAGCCAGAAAGTGCTGAGAAACACCATGGGCAGCACCACGCTCCCTCCTCACTGAATGTTCTCCGGAGCGAGCTGAACTAAATGTCTGCGTCTGGTCTTTTTGTTCCCTACTCTTTTTTCGCCCATCATTTGAGCGCAGGAGTACAAGGAGGACGGCGACAAGCCGGGCATGAATCGGGAGGAGGCGACGCAGCTGGGTTTGAAGGTTCTGAGCAAGACCATGGACAGCACCACACTCACGCCGGAGAAGGTGGAGCTGGCGCAGGTGTACCTTGACGCCACCACCGGCACCATGAGGTGTGTGCGCTTGCTCCTTGGACTGATTCTCTCCTTAGACCTCTCGCAAAACTTGCGGAGAAGCTGGAGCGATTTCTGCATGTTTCGAATAGAACTGTGTGAAACGAAGAGAGGACGTTTTGTAAGACGTCGTAGACCATGGACAGCACGACCGCATTTTAACTTGTTGTCTTGTCCTCCTCATGTTTCTTGCCACTGTGGTGATGGCGAAGAAGAAAATGGTACGTTACGAAAGATCCACAGCACCAGACTCTGAGCTGGACGACATTTCCCGCTTGTTCTTGCGTTCCTTTTTCCTTATTCCTGGTTGTGGTTTGTTGGGTTCATATGCGGCGTCAGTTGATCTACAGCTGGCTTCTGTTCATGCATGCTTGGCTTGTTTGCGTCAGCCTCCTTCAGTGCGCCGGATCTAGTGGCAGCATTTCATTGAATGGTGAAGTTTGTGGTTGAACTGCGGTTGAATTTCACGTTGATTTTGACCCGCATGTTGTCCATGCCTCGCTTTTTCTGTGGCCCATTGTTTGAAGGCACTTGCCTCATGCTCAACTGGGTGCGAGGAGGTTGGGTGTTGTTCGACGTGTTGTTCTGAATGAACAGGTACCAAGTTTTCAACGCGCAAGAACTCTCGGAGCTCCTCAACAAGTACAGCCTCACTCAACCCAAGGAGGATGACCAATGACAAGGATGGTGTGGCTTCAACTAGAAGCATGTACATGATGGCTTCAAGACTGTTGTAATCATTTAGTGTATTGTCAATGGACACGGGTAAGAGTTGGATGTGTCAGTGGACATCATGAAGGGCATGCGACGCCCTTAATGTGAGATGCCTCTCTCCACTTCACTTGACTGCATGTTGCAACCTTGCTCTCAGGCAAACTTTGAGGAAGAGGCAACAAAGATACGAGGAAGCGACAAGCGACAACTACTGTCCAATCACACACTTTCATACATGGCTTGGTTGATGCTTTGATGGTGTTTATTGATCGTTTGGAGAGGCACATGGGAGTGACCCTTAATCATGAACGCAAATGATAATGTGAAAACAATTAAGTCCTACATGTGAAAGTGGAGTTGTATGTTGTGGGCGTTGTACACTTCCCTTATTGTCAGGCCCCAGGAAGGAAGCCAAATTTGTATTGAAATTGGGTGTGTCATTCAAGTCAATTGGGAAGGGGTCACACATTGTCGGTGGTGCAATGAATGTGGTAAACTGAAATGTATTTATGATTGGAGGAATAACCACACATTGGTGTTTGAAAGAGAGGTGGAAGGGGTGTTGGGGGGGGGGGGGGGGGGGGGGCTTGGTGTGCAACTAATGCAGACCGACCACTCCACACGGTTTGAATGGGCCCCACCCAACAACCTTAGTTATTATAAGGTGAGTCGCACCACAAAGAATTGGACGAGAAGCTTGGTCCATTAGGCCAAAACCGCAATGACCGAGGGTCTTTGACTCTCAATCATTGCGGAGTGGGAACGTCGTCGTCAAAAGAGGGAATTAAATCATGGCGCTCGAATATCAAATAGAAAACTAGACGGTGAACTAATACTGTGGTCATTGAGGATCTTAGACCCTCAGTTTATGCCATCCAATCTCCGTAGACCATGGACGTATTCAAACAGTGTGGAGAGACCGGCAAGTGCTACACTCACCGTCCAGAGAAATTTCCTGGCCACATCGTACTGCCGTGTTCGTCTCTGGTGGTTTTCCGAAAGAGTCGCTTGGCCTTGGGCCAACCACGTGAATCCAGGGAATCCTGACAGACTTCCGCCGACGACTCAGATTCCGTGTTTCTTGGACGGGTTCGATTGCGGCTGCTTGTATGAAAGGCGGTTCTGCTGGGCCGCCGCCACAATGGGGATCAACCCCTCGAACCGCTGGAGCCGGCTACGTTTATGACGGAGGTTTAGGAAAGCGGCGTTTAAAACATTTTAGGAAGAAATATCCTCTGAATTATAGGACATGAAAGGCAGTTTAACAGGATGAAGTTTATGTTTGTCATTTCAGATTGTGGAGAGACGGAATTTCGTTCAACATTTCAATTTGTTAGCACGTGGCCTCGATGCACAGAAAACGTGCGACGGCATGAAGGCAGTGGCTCGTGGCAGTGTGATTATGGCAATGAACCGCGGGAAAATCTGAATGGAAAACTCTGATTCGGCGAGGCCGGCGGACCACACATGCCGCAAACTTTTGTGTCCAGTTCGCGTTTGAACCAGACGGCACTCTGGCGAAGATCCTCACAAACCATCTCCTCTGCACCTCAACCTCCTAGACCTGCAGCTAACACGAAAGCGGATGTGGTTGCCGACACTGGCTGGAGAGTGAAGAATCAATGTACCTGAGACATTGCTACGACAGTAGAAAAACTTGAGCTACTTTCCTGCAGCATCAAAGCCCTTCGTCAGTAGACAGAACTACGAGGCCGCCGCAATCTGACCCCTCGTGCGGCCTGTGGTCCTCTTCACCTTCGCTCTACTGAGCTGCAGGACGGCATGCTAATACACCCAACTCCGAAAACTACTCTGGCGAAGAAAGTGTATGGGCAAACTCGTCAGAGGAGACCTGACCAGTCGCCACCCTATTCCGCGACGATGTAAACATGAGGGCGTCGTGAGCGCCTACTCTGACTTGTTCCCCATCATATATGTGACGGTCAGCGATGACCGCAAGATTAATCCGCCGTAAATCGAGTCAGCAGCAGACTCCGACCAGACGTGAAACTTTTTGAGACAATTACTTCGTTAGTGACGAAAGAGAAACATTATTGTCTTAGATGGTTCAACTCGCAACATATTAATAATACTGTTCCGTCACAAAACTTGTTTACAATAAGTAACCCAGTAAGTAAGTCTCCGCGGGACCGCTCCAGTGTTTTTCAACGACCAATTTGAAATCGACCTTCTGGCCTTGAACTTACAAAGAAATATTTTCCAAGTCCGAACATGTTATGTTGAAGAACAACATGTCAAAATCATTCGACAAAAACATTTTGCACAAAAACGTCAATCTAGCTCTATCTAATAAGAAATTTTGCCTCATGAGAAAAAAACAAATCACACATCAAATTCAGTGATGATTAGAAAAATTAAACAAATTTAAAGAAGGAAAATATTTTTCATTTAATACGAGGAGTTTCAATCAGTTTGTAGCTTAGGCGATAACGTATGAAGAATAAAGACAAATAAAATGGATTTTTTGTTATTGAATTTCTAATTTTAATGTGTTTTGATAACATAAAACTTAGAATAAAACCTCAAAATAGGTCATCAGCGGCATATGACCTTAGAAAACTCAAGAAGAAACGGAGCATGCAATCGAACCATCATCAAAGTTCAAGTCTGAGCGCCGTCGGTAAGGGATGAATGACCACTTTGATATTTTATAAAACAAGGACGGCCAAAATTGTCTAGGCATCAAAGCCTGCCGTCGATCTGTTCAGGTCGACCTGTAACTTCGAACAGTTTTGCCAGATTTGAGCCTCCGGTCGATGCGGAATCAAATACGCTCGAACGCCGTTGGCCCTTGGCGACATATCACCTGTCACAAGGACAGAGAGGAAAATGGGATTATCTGGTCAATTTTTCCAAAACGAATTCATGAACGGGGCATTCTTGCAGCGCAAAAGCATACCGCTTGGGAATCAAAAGTTATCCCAACTTTCTAGACACCGCGGCACGTCGAATCCGGACACATTGCGTTGAAATGTAAACGTAGGGACCCACTATCGTGCAACCCGGCATAGACGTGCAAGAACATAAAACCTCAACCCATCCGGAAAACTAAGTGTCCAGAAAGTATGAGTAATTGCGTGTTATGCAATATGCTGTGTTTAGCCTTGTGAACAACACACGACATTGAGCATGTGGGGGTAAGATGCAAAACATTAGGTCCATTGATATGAGATGTACAAAACTCCCCAATATCAAAGACTTTTGACCTCCTAAGACAAACAACCACATGTCCTTACAGCTAATGGAGCTTTGGGAAAACACACAACTCTGGTTGTGTGTCAAAAAATCTACAGAATATTGAACATCATTTTCTGAGAGTGTTTATGGTCTAGCAAAAGAATTAGGTTTCCAAAATCAATTAAACCAATAATGACATTTAAAAACAAATGTATAAATTGAAAAGCATGCTACTTCTATTTGTTCTTATTTTTGCTTGGGCAAATGCTTGATTTAATTATAAAAGGATTCGTTAACGTTATAGATTTGATCTATGAATACAAAACCACCCTTAAGAAAAAAACCAATTGAACTAAGGACGCACATCATTTTTACCAAAACAATTACCATTACGGAGTTTACACTAATTAGCCAAAAAAATAATTCTTTTTGTATCTTTCTAAGGCTAGTTTGAATCCACATCTAGGAATGTTTTCTCCTAAATTACGATATCATCTTAATAGGGTACATGTACGAGTTACCCAAAGCATTAGATTCAACGTAAGCACTACCCATCAATCGAAAGGAGATTAATGTCTTATCAAGCGTTCAGACTATCTAACTCCCCTACCCACTAGCTAGAGAATAATCACACTATACTTACAAACATTGAGAAATCATAGCACGTTAACACTGCATGCGATGTAACTTCGACATTCTCACCTCATAAATTTCACAATACATTCAGGAACCCCTCTTTCAAGGGCTCTTTGATTGTTTTATTTATGTTTGTGTATGGTTTGCATGGGGGTCTACGACTCCTAATGTGTTGAATGGGAACCTGCTAGGCCATGTTATTCCGAAATCTAGTAGGAGCCCCGCGCAAATTTCAACGCCTCAAAATCATGAATGTAATTTGGTGTAGGGTTTGACTAAGGTTTTCATGTACAACCTTTATGATTTACAACCTTTACGAGTATTGAAAAAAGAATGAAACGAGCCTTTTTTCTCGATCTCAAAAAGGGTTTTTTTTTGCCAGATCAAGATGGAGAAATGAGATCTTTTTTTTTCAACACACAAACCCCCTAGTTTCATGTACTGTTTTATGTTTTACGTGAGCTCCGCCCTCGCAACACAAAGTTTGATCATTCGATAGGGCGTCACAAACCCCCTCAAGAATCAGGTAGAGGGGTTTTTATGCCCATTTAAACAAGATGTAAGAGTAGTTTTGGATTATATAAACATGCAAGAAACAAAATTATAACATATGGGAAGCTAGATTGAATGATAAATGAACATTATAAAATGCATGTACAAGTGATGGATAAACCAACGTGTATCTTTACATGGTTCATGCTTCATGATCACATAAGTAAAGCTTTTCCCTTTCTAATGACCATGTAATATTGATAAAGGCTCAGGTAACAAAAGGTTGATGAATAGCTTGTTGGAAGGATTCAATGAACCATGCACAAGAGAAAAAGAAACATTCAATGTAAAAAAAGACAATAAACTAGGTAGAATAAATAATACGCTTTAGTCCATGAGCAAATGCACAACTTACTTGTGCATTAGTGGTGTTTTACAGACAAGTTGCTTAATGATGAGATTTTTATATGATTAACATTCATTTTGGGTGATCTAGGAAATAATTGGTTTTATGAATCCTTATGAATGTCCTTCACCCTAGGGATTTACAAGTTTGATGGAGATTTGTTTCGTTTAATAACTAAACACTTTCCTTTCAAATGGATTCCTCTTGACGCATGTTATGTAAGTTACCAATGCTACAAATGAAGAAATAAAGGCCATCATGTGATGTGCCAAAGTAAAACATAATAGATGAAAAGATTCATGGAAAGGATAATCTTCACTTACCACTGATGAGAGATGCGATTACTACGCTGGTGTTAAGCTCTGATATGGTGAAGATGCTACTACATTCGGAACACTATACGGAATGCTACAAGTTTTACGGTGAATTCTTTGGTCCACATTTACTAGGAATTCTTTCTTGAATTCTGGCAACTAGCCCTGAAGCAGTCTAAAGGGTCTGGTGTGTAGTATAGTGTGTTTGCATGCGTAAGGGGGTTGCGCATGCATCTAGTTAGCTGTACGAGGGAGGGGACCAACCTATTGCACAACAATACATAGATGTCCTGGTCAATGAGTCCTCTAACTCATTGGGCAAGACTCATGCACCCTTGGCATGAGGTCATACTGCATTACCATCACCATGCATGGAGCCTGGGCCCTTCATCCTGCATAGACCAATATTGCACAAGCTTTAAGAGGCTCCTGATCGACGGATCTGATGTAGCAGCAAGGCAAGATCAACGGTCGTTAGAGAAAAGCCTACAAAGTAAGCAACCTCCCAAAGAAACTACAATTAAACACCAAATGAAGCTTCCTTAACGAGTAAGCTTCTCCCTGAATCTAGAGGGATGCCCCTAACAACTCTGACCTGTAGGAAGTTTTGCTTGGAAGGAAGCTTCCCTAAGAGGCAACAGGCCTAAACCACCTGAAGGAAGCTTCTCCTTCAGGTGGTCAACTTGCAACGCCCACAGGTATAAAAGGGGAAGCTCCTCTCAGTTCACATCTATCACAGCATTCTCCAAGCACTCAGCTCCGCTCAAGCATTTGACTGTAGAGTCTAGACCAAGACTTTACTGGAAATCCCTCAAAGGCCCTTATCAGCTTAGCAAGGCCTACCAACCTAGCTGGAGGCTACCGTGGAGGCCAGTCAACCTAGAGACTACTCTAAGACCCTTGTCTAGACGGCCTACAAGGCTTAGTAAGGTGTTATCCCTCTGAGGGCCAAGAGCTGTGCTAACCTAGCTTGCCAAAGATTTTCTATGTACCATACTTGTACTCTGTATCAATCAAGATTTAAGTCCACATTTCTCAACCCTTCTCCTGTTATTATACATGCTATACTAGCCCTTACTCTTTGTCTCACAAAATCAACATTGTATCAGAGCTCCAGGTGGTGCTCTCAGTCGTTTATAGCAGTAATGGCAGTAGACTACGTTGGTGGTGGAGACGTTCTCCACCAGCATTATACAAGTGTTGGGTCGGAGGTGGAGGTGACTCCACTTCACGCACGTGAGCGGCTTTACACCTACACAGAAGCATGAGCAACATGGAAGAGGAGAACGCTCAGCCAACTTTTCCTACACTTGATGATCGACCAATTTTGCATGGCATGCGCATTTGCTAAGAGCAGGGGCGCCATGTCGCAGACCACGCATAGCGCCAAGCTGCAAAGGTGTAATGCTAAGCTAAGGCGGCGCAATGTATGGCACAACAAGAAGCCGCAACACGTTAAGCTGTGAAGCAAGAGAGGGAGGCGCTAAGAGAGCAAATTGTTGCTCAAGAGCTCCTACGTCAACAGGAGCAGCTTACCAATGTAGCTCAAGCATCGCAGACATAGCAACTACAACTGTCACATGCGGCTCAAGCAGCCCAAATTGCATAACTTCAGTAGTAACTAGCATGGGGTCAGCAAAAGCACCTTTAACAACAACAGCTTCAGCAATAGTAGTAACAGATGTAGTGGTAACATGGTTCATAAGGATCGTCTACACATCTACCTCAAGTCAGCTCTCCTCCACTCATGCAACTAGCCATGTCTACGCAAGTCCAAACAGTTGCATCACCTCAAGGAGACATGTCACACTCGTTTGTGGCTCAACAGCCATAACCAGCGTCAATGGGTCCAACCATGGCACACTACCAAAAAATGCACCAAGTACCAAGACCGCAACCCTTTGCATCACAACCAACACCAGTTCATGCAGGAGGAGTAGTACCACCACATGGGCCGCAGCTGATGGCACAAAGCTTTGTGCCACTCCCACATACGACATCACAAGGCAAAGCGTACCAAGGCCTGGAGGAAAATGTGCCCCTAGCAGCATCCACAGTACATTTGCACAAGATCAAGGTTAACAAATTTGATGGCGAAAACTTCCTACACTAGGCGCACAAGTTCAAGGAAGCAGCCGAGATACACGACATCTAGAAGTTCTCCAATGAATACTACACACCTCTGCTCCTAAGGTCGCTGTATAGCGTGGTAGCTGAGTACAACTACTTCACCCGAACTGCTTTCATAGTGCTGGACGACCACCTGACTCCTCTCATTGAATAGGCCTTATGGATGTACGAGGAGAATACTGAGCCAGCTCACCAAGCTTGTTCCTACCTACTAAGGAACTACATGTCTAGAAACTCAACCAGCAAATCTCACCTCCTGACGGAACTATCGCACATCAACGGCTTCAACAACATCGAGTCCTACATCAACAATGAAAATTCACTTCACGATCAGCTTATACTGATTGACCCTCTTGTCTCAAAGCCTGTATTTGTGACCTCTCTCATCAACGGACTGACTGGGGACTGGGACGACGTCCGGAAGGTACTCAAGTTCAAGCATGAAGCAGAGCTCACAAAAGCATACATTTGTAAGATGCTTCTGACATAACAACGCAATCGACAGTTGACAAGAGAGAAGGAGAGAATCCTCAATAATACGACTTAACAAGGTGTGAGCGCTGCCGTTTCCACTGCTCATCCCTCGCAGAATGGCCTGTTCACAAGGAACTCCACATCCACTTAGTTGTCCGCCCACTCTGGACCAAACGCAAGCATCCAAAGTGCGCGTGGCCAGAATGAAGGGTCACGTCGTGCAATCGAGTGCCATTATTGCAAAAAGATTAAGCACATAAAGCGGCGGTGCAAGAAAAGGACGTGGGATAAGGAGCAAGCAAGGCAACAGTGTTGTTTTAGAGCAAACAATTCAGGAGGAAAGGGGGAGAAGAAGGCAGCTCACAATAAGGTGAAGTAGCGAGAGAAAGGCGAGAACACAGAGGCCAAGAAGCAGGATGGAGGTAAAGAGAAGTAGTTTGACTACACAGGATTTGTATTCCAACTCTCAACCAAGCAAAGTGATGAGCTGTTCCGCTCCACCTACGTGTGGTACCTTGATAGTGGTTGCAATTCACCTACCACCCATGACAAGGCCCGCCTCAATGGGGTGGAAGCCTACTCCAAAGGCTTTGTTACGTTTGCAAACAAGCGACAAGTGCATGTTTTGAGCAAAGGAAAGATGATAGTGACTGGGTACGACTGTGCCCAGGTCAAGTTTGGGGACGTGTTATACATACTTGAGACTACGGTGAACCTCCTCTCACTTGGGCACCTGATGAAGAAGGGTGCTCGGATCGTCAGCAACGAAAAACATGTCACCTTGAAGAGTCGTGAAGGTTACCTTCTTCTGTACGGCATGATAGAATTGGACTTTGTACCACTAACTCCAACGATACAGCCAAATACGTCTTTCACAACAGCAACTCTCCACGAGGTGAGTGGCAAACAATTCAGTTTGTGGCACAAACGAGTTTGCCACATCAACAACTAGATAGTACAGACAATGCACAAGAACAAGCAAGTCAACGGTCTTTGTCTCAAGAAAAGGAGCAACAAGGACGCATCTGTCGCTCGTGAAGACTGTGTGTGGGCCAAACTACCACGACACATGTTTCCTCTGGCCACATAGTGCGACGTGAGCAAGAAGCTAAAGTTGGTCCACACGGACATATGTGGACCTCTACCAACCGCCACAGTCTACGGAGGGCATCGCTACTTTCTTCTCTTTGTTGGTGATGCCACAAAGATGGTGTGGAGCTACCACTCTAAACAAGAGATGAAGCTCCGACATGCTTCTTCAAGTGGCTTCCGATGGCCGAAATACAAAGCAACAAGAAACTACAAGTTCAACGCTCTGATGATGCTGGCGAGTACAACAGCACAAAATTTGCAACTCAAGTGGAGGATCTTGGCATCGTTTAACAGTTCTCCATGCCATACACACCACAATAGAATGGCGTAACAAAGAAAGCAAACCACATGATTCAGATGACGCTGAAGTCGATGTTGCTTGGTGCGCAACTCGACAACTCGTGGTGGCCAGTGCCACTCTCTCAAGCAATGTGGGTGCGAAGGGGCATGCCACACGTGTTGCTATCGAACATGAAACCCTTCCAAGTATGGCACAATCATAAACCAGACATATCCATGCTACGCACTTATAGGTGCATGGCCCTGCTCCATGTCTTAAAGGATCATGAACGGATGCTAGCTCACAAAGCAAAATGGGGTGTTTTCCTCGGCAAAAGCTCCTATATGAACGGGTGGGAATTGTATGACGTGGACTTCCATCACATCATCACCAGGAGAGACGCAATCTTTTTCAACAACATGACACGCTTTGCCTGGGAGGCTAAGCAATCAAGTGAGCCAGCTTTAATCGATACTTATTACGACTCCGATGTGGAGACGCTAGAGGAAGGGGAAGTTGACATTATGCCACTCACCCTTCTTGATGTGGATAAGGCGGATGAGTAGCCGGTGGCCCCGCGTGTGGCCCTCAACACTCGCCAGAACAAACGCATCACCACTGATCATGAGCCGCTCATAGAACCTCATGATAACATCGAGACCGTGAGCGTGCAAGTTGGTGCCCATGCAACAGGGAAACCACGTGATGGAGTTGCTCGGCATCCGGGGCATCTCACGCACCTCCTGCGATGGCAATTACAAAACCAAGAGGAGCAAGAGATCAAAGAGTCAAACATGGCAATTACAACCTACCCCATCTACAAGGAAGCTGATGACTTCCTAGCGGACTTTACCACGACTCACCTTGCTGCTCTGGTCTCTGCAAACGTGCTACTGCCTCAACCCAAAACTTTGAAGGAAGCCTTACAGGGTGAGCATGCTACAGAATGGAAGGAAGCACTTGACACGGAGCACCAGAGTCTTATGGATCAAGGGATGTTGGAGCTCACGGCACTTCCGTCTGCGACCTGACCCATGGGAGTGAAGTGGGTGTTTCGCGTGAAGACAAAAGCAAATGGCAGTATTGACAAATTCAACGCTTACCTCGTGGAAAAGGGCTTCACACAAGTTGAGGGAAAAGACTTCTTTGACAACTACGCTCACGTTTGCCGCTACACCACCGCCCGCATCATGCTGGCATTTGCAACACTGATGGACTACAAGGTGCAGAAGCTCGCCTTGAAAAATGCCTTTCTACATAGCGAGATGGATAGGACCGTCTTCATGAAGCAACCCGAGGGTAATGACAACAAGAGTCGTTGAGTGTGTAAGCTAGTAAAGATTGTGTACAGACTGAAGCAAAGCCCCCTACTTTGGTATAGGAAGTTGCAAGCACTATTGGAGTGTCTCCACTTTCAGCGTTCAACATATGACGACTGCCTCTTCCTACATCGACCATTATCAGACACAAAGTTGGACTGCAACGTGATGGTCTACTTCGACAACCTTCTCATCATAGGTACGTTGGAAAAACTCATCAAAGCCACAACGATGGCCATGGCAAAGGAAGTCAATGTGACATTCATGCCCAGCTTTGAGTTCTACCTGGGCATGAGCTTCAAACGTGACCGTGAAGTGTATACGCTTCACATGAGCTAGCAGACGTACGCTTGCAAAGTTTGCGAGTAATTCAACGTTAGTAATGGAAATGTACCAACACCTCTCATATAGTAGCGGTTGACAAATCAGGGAAAGAGGGGGAGGAGCGAGATTTACTAAGTCTGTAGACTTGGATCGTTGATGCACGCAGCAAGTTGTACGCGACTAGATCTATAATATGCCATGAGCAACTTAGCACGCGGCAATGAAACCTATACGGGAGTGGCGTGCAAGGGTCCCGACAGAGCTGTAGGCTACCTACAAATAGTAGGTGATATCAACCTTGTTTTTGGGACGACATACAGCCCAACCTTCAACGCTACGTTGACATAGACTTCCAACGAACGGGAGAAGACCGCCGGAGCACTATGGGTTTTGGATGCTTACTTAGTGGAGGAGTAGTGTCTTGGACTAGAAAGTGATAAAACCTCATCACACTCTGCTCCGTAGAAGTTGAGTACGTGGCAGCTACTTCAACAGCATGGGAAGTCACGTACCTTCGTAACCTCCTGGAGGACATCTGATTCGCTCAAATGCAACCGACGAATTTCTTTTTTCACAATGAGTGTATAATTGACCTAGCAAACTCGCCAGAATTCCAAGGCCGAACGAAGCATATTGACATTCGTGGGCACTTGATCAGTTCAAAGGTCAAAGACAGCACGATTGAACAAGTGCATGTGTCAGGCACTAATGAAGGAGAAGACTTTCTAACAAAGATCATTGCAAAGGACGTTTTCTAGAGGTGCACGGGGTAGTGTGGTCTCATCTCCAATGCCCTTTTGTAGAACGTGCGGAAGCGGCCGGTCGTGGAGGGGACACGAAAGTCAAACACATGCAGCTCCGCCATTGCACAAGTCCCCTTTATGCACACAAAGTTAAGATGCTTCATGTTCCAAGAGACAACATCGAGTGAAGCAAAACAATCCGATGCAGCGTCATGTTGTCCTTCATCAAGTCAACGTGGCTATCATGGACCACGAGATGGTTCAAGGCGTTTTGGAAAATCGGCCTTGAAAAAAACCATCACAGAAGAACAGATTTTTTTCACTGGCCTCCAGCTCATTACAACAGCATGTGCAGCCGTAATAACATCGAAATTGGTCTAGCATACATGAGAAAACTCATAGAAAAAACAACGGCCTCAACCTTTGCTACCATCAACAACAGTTTACGCTGGAGGATCTGCCGGCGAGGATGAATCCCTCACTATGATGGTAGGACCTGTTGCGACTGCAAATCCTGTTGCGACCATAAAATTGGTCATGATAAGCAAAAGGACCTCGGAAGAAAAGAAAAAAAATCAAGCACCATAATGTCAAGTACCCAGAGCACCTGGCGTAGCTTGCGAAGCTAGCGCAAGTGCTCGATCAAAACAGCCGTGGCCAGGTTAGGGGGCTGCCGAGCAAGCAACTTAAGGAGCTGTCGCATACATCATAGCTAGCGCGACTTGGAGGTCGGACCACCCACAATCAAGAACAGGGGGCAGGCGAGCAATTGAGGGAGTAAAATGATAGGAAAATAAAACAACAAGGAAGGGGTGAGTGAGAAGCGATGGATGTCGCGGCCGCTCATAAAGGTGCCTCCTCATCGCTAACTTTAGCTCTCAAAGGGGAGCGAGGTGAGATCTTGCTGGCTAAGTACAATCAGCACGCAAACAAGAAAAATAGGAACAACGGCGGACAGGATAAAAGCAACGGAGGACAAGCGCTCAGTGCCTCCTTGATTACGCAACGACAATAGTCTCACCAACCAAGCTATGTCTCACGCACAAAGCAGTAGTAGAATAGAACAGGGCTTTTTCACCTCGCGCGAAAACAAAAAACGCTTCCCAGATTTAGTGGACAAGTGCACAAACGACCGCCGTAAAAAAATTGACCAAGAACGTTGATTTTCAGTCCAGAACTCCTAGAGAGGAAGGATTGAAACAGGTCTTCGTCAAGGAGTGTTCCAGTACAGCAAATGCTACTCATGGATATAAGCTGCTCGTAACAAACAATAACAATGACGTCCTTTAGAACGTCAAGGGCACGTTTTGTATTGCTCTAACGACTAGAAAGTCAAAAGAAGAGCTCAAAATCATATACCTGGAAGATTCCCCCACTTTACAGGAGCAGGAAGGATGCAAGTAGGATCCTGAGGGGTCAAATCAACATGCTCACCTTTAGCTCCACAAAGAACCACGCGAGTTGCTTTTGCATGAAGTGAGCAAAAGTTTTTCTGGATTGGTCTAAACTCGACCTTTAAATTTTTAGGTTTGACATCTTGCAGAAATCACTTGTCGGAAGTCCTTAAATAGGCAAGGAAGTGGTCTCAACACCGATTCTAGAGGAAAACGATTTTCCTTTGAGTGCAAAAACAGATAATAACAATTTTTCACATTTTCCTTTTTACGAAGGAGGACACTCAACTCCATTTCCTCGACGAACATTTTTGGGAGTCACTTAAAGAATTTTTGGGGAGCCCGCAAGAAAGACACGTTTCAAACCACTTGTGCACCAATCAAGGGCAAGTGTTAAGAGATGCAATTATTACGCTGGTGTTAAGCTCGGATATAGTGAAGACGGTACTGCATTCGGAGCACCGTACAGAAAGTTACGACGTTTATGATTAATTCTCGAGTCCACATCTACTGGGAATTCTCTTCTGAATTTAGGCAACCTGCCCTGCAGCAGTCTAAAGGGCCTGGTGTGTAATGTAATGTGTTGGCATGCGCAAGGGGGTTGCGCATGCCTCTACTTAGTTGTAGTGGGGAGGTAAGCTACCTACTACACAACATAGTTATCCTAGTTTGGGAGTCCTCTAACTGACTGGGCAAGACTCATGCACCCTTGGCATAAGGTCCACACTGCATCACCATCACCTTGCATGGAGCCTGGGCCCTTGAGCCTGCATGGGCCAATCTTGCACAAGCATGAAAGGCTCCTGATCAATGGATCTGATGGAGCAACATGGCAAGATCAGTGGTCTTCAATGAAAAGCCTACAGGGCAAGCAACCTCCTATGGAAGCTACGTCTGAACACCTGATGAAGCTTCCTCAATGAGGAAGCTTCTCCCTCAACCTAGAGGGATGCCAATAACAACTGTAGCATGTAAGAAGCTTGGCGTGGAAGGAAGCTTCCCAAAGTGGCAGCAGACCTGAACCACCTGAAGGAAGCTTCTTCTTTAGGTGGTCAACTTATTAGTTCCACAGGTATAGAAGGGGAAGCTCCTCTTAGTTCACATATATCTAAGCATTCTGTGAGCACTCAGCTTTGCTGAACCTCTGGAGCCCAGACCAAGAATTTGCTAGACATCCCTCCAAGGCCCCTGTAAGCCTGGTAAGGCCTACCAGCCTGGGTGGAAACTACCTTGGAGGCCAGCCAACCTTGAGACTTCGCCGAGACCCTTGCCACGACGACCTACAAGGCTTAGCAACGTGTTGCCCCTGTGTGGGCTAGGAGCTATGCTAGCCAAGCTTGCATAAGGTTTTCCATTTACCATACTTGTTTTTTTATGAATCAAGATTTCAGCCCATGGTTTCCAACCCTTCTCTTGCTATTGTACATGTTGCACTGTTGATCACCAAAACATCCTACCAGCAAGGGCCCTAACCCTCACTTACTATCTCACAAAACCAACAGCCACCATGTATTTTTTATGTTTATTTACAGAAATAACACAAGTTCCTATGTGAATTGACTACATGTTTATAATCCCAATAATTTATAAGACATATAAAATGGAAACGTTGAGTATTAACCTTTCTACATGGAGAAATCGAGGTTCTTATGATATTGTTATTTGCTACTATTTAGTTTCAGATGCATAAAAAACTAAGTTATCTAATGACTTGTGAAAACAAAGTAGAAACCTATTTCACCAAATTGGAATGTTCACATACAAATACGATGAAATCTATGAAACACAAGAATGTTGATATAGTAGAGTTCATAATTCAAATGCAAAGGAGTTAAGTGTCCAAATCACACGAAACAATTCTTAAGATAAAGATAAGAAGGCCTCACACTTAGCCTCTACGAAGATTATGTTCACATTCTTTGTGCTAGATAGGGTGGAAACTATGGCTACTATCACACTACCCCAAACACCTCCAATTCGTGTTCCAGATTCTCTCTATTTCTTAACATGTAAGGAATTTCATTACGTTCTTCCCCTTATACAAGCACGTAAGAGCCCATGGAAACTCCCTTTTGCACGAAAACTAGTATTGCGATGCTCAACCATTCTTTGGCATAAGAATGTGCACATTAACCCTTTTCATGGATTTTAAAAGGATGATGAATATGTTCTACTTTGAGGCATCATGCAAGAGTCTCTATGAACTTGCTAAATTCGTAGAGGTGTAGCAAGCCATTGGAATTCATGAGACATATCTAAGGATAGTTCTAGACTAAGATTATCAACTTAACAGCCATTGATTCATGTTTGATCTCCTCGTATGAAAACTTACATTATGAAAGTGAGCCACGTCATTCCAGACATGACATCACTTTTCCTTTTGGGAGTAGGAAAAAGGAAAAGTTGGAAAACCTATGAGTGGATTCTCACACGTCGGTGATTGATGAACATGGAAGTAGGAATGTGGGCGCCATCAAGCCCTGAAAAACAAAAGAAGCACGTTTAATTCAACCTCTAGTGGATCATTTTCGTCCCTCTATAAAGATGACCTTTATAGATCTTGGAATTATGAGTTGAGCTTGTTTAGTGTGAGAGCATCTTCTAGCCAAGAAGTATGCTAAAAGAGTGTCACTTACAAGAATCACAAAAAATAGCACCTTTCTCAACAAGTGAAGAAAAGTGACCACTTTTTAAAGGTAGCATGCATATGTAGCGCCACCTTAAGCGAGCTCGCAAACATGAACCCCTCGTAATCTAGCACACCAAAAAAAAGGAAAGAATGGCCACATGCTAAACACAACGCAAATATAGAATCCCTTTTCACAAGATGCAGCTTTACCCCCCATAGTTAGCAATTATTTTTTGTAAAGTCTCATTCATCATACTAGAGCTCTTGTAGTGGATTCGACATAATCCTTGGCCGACTAGGCCATAACCACAGTGCTTGAGAGTCTCCGACGCTCAAGTTGTCCCGTCTCACCGCCCATAGTCTCAGGTGACCCCGCTCGAGCCACGTGGCTCCTTCGATCGGTCGGCGTGGCACTGCCACGCTACACTCCTCCCACTAGGAGTGAGAGACGCCTTGGCATCTGCGGTAATCCCAACGTTGGATTCGAGCCCTAGAGCCTTGATACCAATGCAACGGATTTGTTGGAATCCTCAATTGACTAGGCCAAAACCGCAGTGCTTGAGGGTCTTCGACCCTCAAGCCATCCCGTCTCACCACCCACAGTCGCAGGTGACTCCGCTCGAGCCATGTGGCTCCTTTGACTGGTCGGCGTGGCACTGTCACGCTATAGCTCTCTTCGTAAGAAGAAGTATCATTCATAGAAAGCATCTATTTGCACAAGGATTTCCTTTTGTAAAAAAGGATTTTAAAAGTGGTTCTTCTATATTCAAATTCCTTTTCCTCAAGTGATTTTTTTTGCACCTCTTGCACACGTCTTTACATGGATGGGGTCTAGATTAACGTGGATTGCTTTGGTCCTTTTCATACTGGTTATGATAAATGGAACATAATTAAAAAATCCTTACATTGAAATTTTTTCAATATTTTACTTTTAATAAATTGTAACGTTCTCTTATGGGATGGGAATGCAATACAACCTAATGTAGTCCGTTTCTAATAAAACGGGGTTTGGAGTGACACAAAAGGGAGGGGAGAAATAAAGGGGAATGGATTGTAGCCATCTTTGAAGGTCCTCATCTGTGAAACCCAGCTATAAGTGCATTTTTCAATATTAATCTCTAATAATTATAGATTTTTATCTTCAAAACATATTTACGTCGTTTATCAGTTATGATGTTTTTGGAGATGACGTGGCGTTGCCTTCGTTTTTGTGCTCATTGTTTGCGTCACTTAGTAGGAAGACTTTTTTGAATGGATGAATTCTTGCGTGCTACATTGCGAAGGTCTATATTTGCACGCTCTCTTTGGGTGGGGGCCACATGTGTGCTTGCTTCATGGTTGGCCACTTTGGTGTGCTCGCTGTTGGATGCACTTGTTTTGTGTACTAGACTGAACATGGCATTTGAATTATATTTTTCTCCCTTTAGCCCCGAAAGTGCATGACGTCGCTTGCGAAAGCTACTGGTCGTCTTTGTTTCTTTTCCCATGGCATGTTCCACGCCAGGGGATGTGTTGAGTTCGTCTCCTTCCGTGCTATTGAGTGCCATGTCATGCCATGTTGTCCAAAGGAAGCCGTGTTGTCTAATGTCTTGCCATTTAAGGCTGGGATCACAGGCTATCATTTATGGCAGGCTGATGGCGTCTATTTCGGGGTGAAGGTATCTCTCTTACCGCCCTCGTATTTCGCTCCAAAATATTCCTTCCGTTCTCGCCTGCCTTGTCAGTTCTACAATTGGTCGCAAAACCGGACACGACTGATGGCATGCGACCGCGATGTCACAGGCCATCAGATGTGGTTTGAACAACTAGTCCGATTACGTTAAGTTTGTCGTTCGCGCCAGATTTTTTAAACCCCATCTGATGGCCTGTGACCCCAGCACAAAATAAACTCCCATGGCGCGCCGGGGTTGTGCCCTGATGGGACTTGCGCCGTGCCGTCGCATCCCATCGAGTCTGCCTCCTAGCCTGGCCGCAAAACAGCCTTCGGCCTGCTGAGGTCCATATGCTCTCTCGCATTCGCTGCCATTTACAGCCTCGTCTTTCCCCTTCGTACTTATCCGCAATCCGAGGACACTAGGCGTTTCTGGCACACTGAATCTGGTCACCCCTGGTTCCAGAGCACCGGCCATCTCCTTCTCGGGTCGCTGCGAAACGGATTCGCGATTCAAGGTTGACAGGTTCCTTGTCCCAATGTGACGCACTGAATCTAACCGCCCGATTATTTCTTCACAGCCATCAACCTCTTAGCTATGTTTCATCCTGTCCTGTGCCGTCTATCGGTTGAAACAAGGTCAAGCTCTCGTANGGCACACTGAATCTGGTCACCCCTGGTTCCAGAGCACCGGCCATCTCCTTCTCGGGTCGCTGCGAAACGGATTCGCGATTCAAGGTTGACAGGTTCCTTGTCCCAATGTGACGCACTGAATCTAACCGCCCGATTATTTCTTCACAGCCATCAACCTCTTAGCTATGTTTCATCCTGTCCTGTGCCGTCTATCGGTTGAAACAAGGTCAAGCTCTCGTAGCGCTCTTCCTCCCCCGACTATGAGTTCGTCGCAAGGTGAGCGGCCCCTGCGCACAGTACGAGGAACGACTGAACGGACATGGAGGAATGTGCAACATTGCTAGTGGGAGAGCGTCTGCGTTAAGCATGTTGGCGTCAACACCAGTGCTTGACAGAGCCCCCCAGCGTGTTCCTCACCACCTGCCCCGCATTGTGGCCATCATGTCTCGGGGATCTCAGTATAGCGTTACTCTGCCAGTTGTCGCCTACGCAGTCTGTTGTATCGGGAGAGATGCTCTTTCCTCGCAAGTGGCGCGGTCGTCTCTCTGCGACGGTTATGTATGTTTGAGAGCTGCAGCATGTGGTCTGCTGTTCTACCCGTGCATCTAAGGGTGAGGAGGCTGGTCCTGGCGGGTTCAGAAACCCCCCGTCGGTCTCTCACCTGATTGCAAGGACTGTTTCTCATACGGGTGTGTCAAACCGTGGGATGTTTTTGTTTCATAAGAAGCACAACGCGAGGTGTTCTTGTTTCCATGGGGAATCTTGAAGGCCTCGGGAGCGCTGGTGGTCTCGTGTGTGACACACGGCTCTGGAAGAGGACATCAAACTGCTCTGGCATGGGACTGGAGACGGACGACAATGGACTGGCACAGGTGAAGGACAGGACAGCTCTGGTACGAGATGTGTGACGGAGAACACTGAAACTGGACACGTGCTAGACGGCACTAGTGATTTGTGGCGGCAAAGACCGTTCAGCACCCTCACAGGTGGCACGCGGTGTAGGGAAGGGGGAGCACAACGCGCTGTCGTCTTCTCTTAAGAATCCGGCCGCCTGAAAGGATGTAAGAGTTACGGAGTCCTCAGTCACGATGCAAGACAACCTAGGGGTGCTGTCGTGTAGCGAGTTACGTTTTCCAATCCCGCGATCACGAGTAGCTGGAAGCAGTGTTGTCCCTACGGGTCTGAATGCCTAGGACTGCACAGATGGACAGGTGCCGATTGACCCGACCTGTCGCTCAGCCGACCCTGACGCAGGGCCCTTATGTTTGGTCACGGCATTCTTCCTGTTTCCCACTTGGGTCACAACACAACTGCTGCCACGGCTGGTCCGTAGTCCCGCCGTATTAACTCAAGCTTCGTACAGCGGTCGAGAAGGGACAATTCTGACCTGCTGCTGTTGTGCCCTTCGCGCAGGAAAGAGCGGCAACACGGGCAATGGCAGCAGCAGCAGCAGCAGCAGCGGTGGCGGCAAGAAGGATGGCATGCTGAAGACATTTATGACCAGCGGCATGTCCGTTGCGTGCGCCACTGGCGTCACACATCCCATTGGTAAGCTGCTGCTGGACTGTGTCGCCTTGTTGATCATGACGACGACCCTGACAAATCATTACAACGTCTGACAATGACAATGTCCCTGACTGCTGTTACGACCATGGCCGTGACCATGACCATAAGTGTGATGCTGATAACGATAGAAACAAAGATCACACCTATCCTATGATGACCATGACTAAGACTATGACATCTTCTATGAGCTTTGCTCACTGGGTGCAGGTTGTCCTCAGCTTTGCCCGGATGTTGTCCTGTGGCTGTCAGTTCTCTTTGCACGCTTCTGGGCCAGGTTCACTGGCGGATGATTAGTGGTCACTGTGCTTTGTTGGGGAACGGGGTGTGCGCGGATCTTGAGGTGAAGCGGTGTGCGCGTGTCGCTCCTGTCCATGGCGGGTGGTGATGCAATGCAGATGTGGTGAAGGTACACCAGCAGCTGCAGAACATGGGCAAACGGGCTGGATCCAAATCCATGGTGAGCTCTATAACGGGAATGGGTATGGGGATGCGTCGAAACATATCCAATTGGGGATTTCGACGGGGGCCCCAGACGGGGGCGTGTGCGGATGTGCTAACTTACACCGTGGTCTTGTGCACTTTTTGCTTGTCCCCACCATGGCATCTTTCGACGTTGCTGTAATGTTGTGCCCCTTTGGTCTTCACTGACCTGTACGTCCGCCCTTGGGAAGATGTGAGGGATTGATCTGTTGGGAGATTGTGGGTGTGTTTCACTACCCTGCATGGAGGGAAGTTGCGGCCACAGCTGCTATCTGCACAATGCTCGTGCTAGCATGCAATTCGCTCTGCAACAAAACCCCCGAATTTAACAGGAACTGATCACATGGCAGCACATTGTTCACATGGAGTCACGTAGACAGCTCTCACCATGTGTGTCGCGCCAGCAGGCTGAAGAATCGCATCCTCAGTCCTCTAAACTGTTGGATTTGCCCCGTCTTCCCCATGCAGGTTGCCACAACCAGAGACCTTCTCAGTGAAGGAGGATTCAAAGCATTGTACAGGGGGTATGGCCCAGGTGTTGCAAGGGCGGCTAGCTTTGGCTGCCTCAGACTAGGGCTGTACGAGCCATGCAGAGACGCCCTCATCATGCTGACGCCAGGCCCAGGTGGAAACGGCATCAGCAGCAGTGGCGGCAGTGGTGGCGGGGATCAGAAGAAGATCTCCGTCTTCCACAAGGTAGCAGGTGGCCTGGTCTCTGGTTCGATCGCCACCGCGGCCACCAACCCTCTGGATGTGGCAAAGGTGCGGATGCAGCTGCGGCCGGAGAGTGTCGTGGGTGCGGATCCGGCGCTCCAGAGGAGCCGGGGCATGGTGGGCGAGATAGTGCGCATTGCGAAGGCAGAGGGTCCTGGGGCGCTGATGAAGGGGGTTGCGCCGGCCATGGGCCGGGCGGCTGCGCTGACAGCGTCGCAGGTGGCGGTGTATGATGAGTGCAAGCAAGCCTTGAAAGCAAACGTGGGACTTAAAGATGGCTTCCCCCTTCATCTCGCGTATGTTGTCCACCTCCTTTCCCCAACCCCTCGCCCCCATTCCCCCCCTCCCCCCCTCCCCCGACCTGGTCCCTAGCTGCATCCAAAACTCGTGTATGATCCTCTGCTCATCCTGCACACTGGCTGCTGGTCAACTTCGCTTGCGTATTGTGCTTACTGTACTGTTCTTCTTGACCTGCTCTGATCTCATCTTCCTTTCTCTCCTCTGTCTCCAAGCAGCAAAGAAGAATGCTTGCTGGTGTTGAATCATGTTTGCAGGTCGAGTATGCTTGCCGGTGTTGCCACAACAGCGGCAACCTCTCCGTTTGACACAGTTAAGACAAGAATGATGGCAGCAGGCTCGAAAAACAACTATGCAGCTGCAGCTGCTGCCTCTACAGCAGCACCCTCTCCTGCAGTCTCAGCAAGGCCAGCGGCCGCGGCAGTACCCCAACCTGCTGCACCGCTGCCCTCCTTTGCTGCTTCACCAGCCTTCAATCCCCTGAATCTTCGACCAGCCATGTCTACCCATTCTGCTTCCTCCCTATCTCCCCAACTTGCCGCGTCAGCAGCCACTTCTGCTGTGGCAAGACCAGGTGCATCTGCTGCCACCAGCCGGGTCGCAGGCCTGTCCCAAGCATCTGCTGTTGCATCTGGGTTGAGAGCAGTTGCTTCTCTACCAATCAATCCCTCTGCTGCAGCAGCTGCATCCGCTGCTGCTGCCCCGTCGGCAGCTACTTACCCAGTCTACAGCAGCTCCTTGCAGTGTGCCTATGTTGTAAGTCTACTCCACTTTCTCTCTTCCCTGCCTCTTGTCCCTCACAAGCATTCAGGCGCTGAGCCCCGTGGAGCTCTTTCTAGGGGTTGACTCCACTTTTCGGTCCGTCAGGATGTGTGGATGTGCCTCCCGTGTCTGTCTGCATGACCTCACACATTGACGTTCATTTACTGACTTCATCAGTGTGCTGTCAGTGTGCTGTCCAATCAACCTGACTCTTTTCTGTTTTCTGCTGTGCTCCTGTTCCATGCAGATCCTGAGAACTGAAGGTCTTCTAGGTCTCTACAAGGGGTAAGCCCAGTCCTTGCCATGACCCGTGGCCATGACCTGTAGTCACTGTCACTTTTGTCCTCTCTGAGCTGCAGTCCTCTTTCCTGCCTGTCTTCTGCCTGTTAACTGTCTGCCTCAGCATGGGAGGTGGTGCTCTGTCGGGTTGAGGGATGTGTTGGTGGCTGGCAATGCTTCCGGTGGCTGGGAATGCTTCTGGTGGCTGGGAATGCTTCCGGTGGCTGGCAATGCTTCTGGTGGCTGGCAATGCTTCCGGTGGCTGGCAATGCTTCTGGTGGCTGGCAATGCTTCCGGTGGCTGGCAATGCTTCTGGTGGCTGGCAATGCTTCCGGTGGCTGGGAATGCTTCTGGTGGCTGGGCATTGACTGATGCCTTGGTGCTTTTTGTGGTGGTGGTGCAGATGGGCCGCCACGTATGCCCGCCAGGCGCCTCAGACGTGCATCATCTTTGTGGTGTACGAGCAGCTGCGGTGGCTGGCTGGCATGTCCAGCATCGGAGAGAAGAAATAGACAAATTTGACAGCTCTTCTCTGCACGCATGCTTGCTTGCAGCATGCCGTTTTAAGTGGTGGCTATTTTGTGTCACTGGTGGTGGTGCGCTAGTGCCATGACTGCGTGATGTCGCCATGTGTATCTGCATGCACGCACACATGCTCTGTAGTGCATGAGTGCATGCATGCACACGTGCACATGTATCACTTGGTGACCTTCTTGGCGAGGCTGGAGTTTCAGCCTCCCACCAACAGAAGTGGAGAAATACCTTTCCCTCCCAAACTCATCCTCTTGTGGAGACTGCATGCTCATATCCAACCTACTTGGAACTGCCAATGTTTTTGTAAGTTGTAAGCTTATCTGATTCTTACAAGGTGGGGGGGGGGGGGGGGGGGGGG
>SZWC01008078.1:83311-111091 GCA_023375785.1 Penium margaritaceum
AAGGTCCCTAAGACTAGACCAACCAGTGCAGGGTCTCCCGAGGCACCGGCACAAACCACCGTGTACCCGGGTCTCGACCACAGAGAGAGTGGATAATCTATCAGAGGCAATATGCAGTCAACCTTTGTGGGTCTCCCGGAGCACTGGCATAAACCACCAGGTGCCCGGGTCTCGACCACCGAGAAAACTCTACTAGACACATATGGGTAAACTGAGCTGCTAGAATGCATCATTCATGTCACAGAAGAAGTAATGTAGCCACCGGAGAACAATCATCTCAAACTAGGAGACAAGGCTACATGATAGCTCAAAGCCCACACACCAACACTCCCCCTGGGCTGCAAGAGCTGTCGACAAGGTACCAGCTGAGAAGATACAGATGCTCCCCCGTGATGAGAGAGTCCTGAGAACATGAATGCCAACCCCAATGTGCTAGGATGCATCTGCTCCCCCTGCATGCAGGAAGCTGTACGTGGAGACCACGTACCACACCACTCGCACAGCTGCATGAAGAGCTCTCGCACGTGGAGCCTGCGAGAGCTGAGCGAGGAGGTTGATGGCGAACGCGATGTCAGTACGCATGGTAGTGACCAGGTACATCAGAGATCCGATGAGACGGAGGTACAAGGTCACGTCCACTGTCTCTCCCAGCTGTGTACGATCATCCACCTTCAGGGCATCCTGCCCATCGGGTGTGAGAGGTGTGGAAGCAGAGGGCACTGCATCGAGGAGATCGCTAAAGCGCTCCCCCACGACTCGTGCGTATCGGGCCTGATGCAACAACAGTGTCCGATGTCTGCGATCTCGCACGATCTCCATACAAAGAAACACTCATGCAGGACCGAGGTCCTTCATCCTGTAGGCAGTCTGCAGGACAGTCTTGGCCTCCTTCACGGCCTCCAAGGACGGAGACGCGATTAGAAGGTCATCGACACAGACCAGGATGGCGGTGAACCGCTCGGGTGTCGGCAGGATGAACAGAGAGGGGTCTGCATCACTCTGTACGTATCCTGCACGAGTTTAAATGCCGGTGATCTCCCGGTTCCAGCACCGCGGAGACTGCTTGAGGCCGTACAAGGACTTGCGCAAGCGCCAGACCTTGTCACCGTCCTCAAAGCCCGGCGGTTGAGCCACGTAAATCTCCTCATCCAAAGAGCGATGGAGGAACGAATTTTTCACATCCTTATGGTGCTGTTCCCAATCATGCTGAGCCACTACACCGAACAGAGCTCGAGCTGAGGTCATGCGGCCGACAGGGGCAAAAGTGTCGGTGTAATCGACTCCCTCAATCTGAGAGTACCCCTTGACGAACAAGCGGGCCTTGTAGCGTTCCAGTGAGCCATCCGGTTTCACCTTCTTGCGAAAGATCCACTTGACCGGAATAGCCTTCCTTCCAGAAGGAAGGTCGACGAGCTCTTAGACTCTGTCCTCTCATATAGCGCGAAGCTTATCCTTGCAGGCAGCACGCCAAGCGTCAGCATCCTGTGATGAGAGAGCCTCCCTCAGTGTGCCCGGGTCAGGCGCCATAGAGGGAGAACTCTGAGTGGCAAGTGCACAAGCTACAGTGCCGGGCCTGACGATCACGAGATCAGCTGCTGCGTCACAGGCGATATGGAACTCGCGAGTGACGAGGTCGTGCCCTACGGGGCATGCTGGATGTACCTCTATGAGGTCAGTGCGGACACTCAGGCCTAGGGCCTTTGTGCCGGGGTCACCGCTCACGATGCTGCGAGAGGAGCGCCTGGATCCGGGGCCCGACGCTCGCTGAGCTCCGGAATCCAGTGGTCGAAGACGGCCACCGGGCTCACGGGAGTAACGTGAGGTCGAAGGTAGCACCTCAGGCTCAGGGACAGATGCGACCGCAGCTGGTGAGGGCTGAGACGAGGCAGCCGGAGACGCTGTATGAGGAGATGCGTGTGTGGGGAACACGCGGCTGGGTGTGACAGCTGGAGCAGGCAAGACTGATCCTGGCACTGAGGCAGGAGTACTAGCCGACGTAGGAAAGGGAGTGCGCAAGGCTAGATGAGATATATAAATAGGATTGCTAGCAGACGCAGGTGCTGATGCAGAAGGAGACGTGGGAACAGGGGTACCTGTGGGGTGTGAAACAGGCTGCACAGGCGAGATCTCTGGACCAACGGCAATGATCGCCGGATCATCAAGGGCCGGAGACTGAGAGGGGGTTCGAGCAAACGCATCCGCCTGATGAGGGATGCTCGCTGGCGTGGAAGTCTCCCCCATCCGCCGAGAACCCTCACAGGAAGGAACATGGGTTGCGGAGAGTGCTCTGATCGAAGTCAAGTCACGGTAGGTGAGCGACTCGAAAAACAGCGCGTCGCGGGACTCAATGACGCGACGACGAGTAGGGTCCCAGAAGCGCCAGGCCTTCGACCGCGGGGAAATGCCTATGAAGAGACACAAGCGGCCCCGAGGTGAGACCTTGGACCAGTGCTGGTCCTTGGTGTACCACACGGATGCCAGGGAGCCCCAGACGCGAGCGAGACGAAGGTCAGCACGGTGTCCAAACCAGAGCTCGTACGGTGTGATATGGTCCGGAAGCGGACCGTGCGGGAGGCGGTTCCAGACCCAAGTCATGTAGGCGAAACCCTCAAAGACTAAAGACTCCGGGAGACCGCACTCGGACCGCATGGCGCGAACCGCATCCTCCATGGTGCGGTTCCAGCGCTCAGATACACCGTTCTGCTNGAGTAGGGTCCCAGAAGCGCCAGGCCTTCGACCGCGGGGAAATGCCTATGAAGACACACAAGCGGCCCCGAGGTGAGACCTTGGACCCCTACTAGTCCTCGGTGTACCACACGGATGCCAGGGAGCCCCAGACGCGAGCGAGACGAAGGTCAGCACGGTGTCCAAACCAGAGCTCGTACGGTGTGATATGGTCCGGAAGCGGACCGTGCGGGAGGCGGTTCCAGACCCAAGTCATGTAGGCGAAACCCTCAAAGACTAAAGACTCCGGGAGACCGCACTCGGACCGCATGGCGCGAACCGCATCCTCCATGGTGCGGTTCCAGCGCTCAGATACACCGTTTTGCTGGGGGGTAGCAGGAGCGGAGACTTGGTGAAAAATCCCGTGCTCAGCAAAGAAGGAGTCCATCTCGCCAAGGAACTCACCGCCTCCATCCGAGCGGAAGGTATGTAGCGTGTGGCGGGACAGATGCTCAGCCATCACTAGCCAGAGTCGAACCGCAAGGGCAGCGTCGCTCTACTGACGCAGGCTGTAGACCCACCGCATTCGGGTGAAGTCGTCAGTCAGAGTCACATCATACCGGCCCCTTTGGGACAGGGACTCGATCGGGAGAGGGCCGAGAAGGTCCGAGTGAACCAGCTCCAGAGGCCGAAGCGCTCGGGAACGAGAGTCAAGGTAGGTGCACCGGTGCATCTTCCCCTGAGCGCAAGAAAGATAGTCAGTCTTGGGTGGCTTCTCGAAAGAAGCCACGTCAAGACCAAGAGCGGGTTGTGTCCGAATGAGCTTCGACACAGTGTCGGAGCCCACGTGACACAGACGGCGATGAAGCAACCTTAGGTGTTCCGGAGATAGAACACCAGTGACAAAGACACGACCGGAGGAAGAGGAAGAGCAAGGGGAGGAGGGCCGAGTTATGCGATTCAGATCATCTATGACTGAAGCACGCAGGGCGACACTGCGGGTGTCAGTAGTATTCACAGTCGCTGAGTCAGCGGTATGCTCCACAGAGAGACCCATCAAGGTGCAGGCACGCATAGAAAGCAAGCTGAGCTCAAGATCAGGCACAAACAACACCTCGGAAAGGTACAAGGGGCCAGACGGACCATCAAAGCATATAACCCCAACACCATGGACTGGGAAGGACTGACCAGACCCTGTACGAACGGAACGAACATACGTGACAGGACCGAGAACAACAAAGTCACTACGACGGCACGTCATGTGATGGGTGGCACCAGAATCGATGATCCAAGTGCCACCGGAGTCACGGCTGGTGGACGTCACTGTACAACGAGCAATGGAACACTCTGCATCAGAGGGATGTTGAGCCGTCAGTGGGGAGGAACGACACACGACACAAAGATGAGACTCATGAATCCACTCGGTGCAGTCAGGCCCATCATCATCACACGCAGACCGTGCTCCTCCACACGCATCATCACGAGCCACAGGAACGGACGAACAAGCAGTCTGTTAACCACCCGACGATGACAACACACTTGCACCTCCCTGAAAGCGGAGCGCCAGAAGGTAGCGAAGCTCGGCGATGGTGCGGTCGCACGGGTTCGGATCGCTGCTGCTTCCGAATGAGGAGGCGAGAACAGCTGCAGTCGTGGCTGCCGCGCGACCAGAGGAGGATGCGGGTGACGTGCCAGATGTAGAACGGAGAGCATGAGCAGCCTGGTGCCCACGAGTGATCTGCGCCCAGTCAAGCGGCTCCTGGCACTCGGTGTAGCGAAGGGCGCCTCCACAGTTGTAGCAGTGCACAGAACGACCACTGCTACCACTTGATGACGACTGTTGCTCACCTGATCCACGCTTCCTATTCTTCTTCTTCCCTTGGACGGTTGCTGCAACGCCCTGTGTCGGCGTGGGTGTGGACGGGGTCGAAGAGGAAGAGGAAGATAAGGAAGTGATGGAGGAGGAAGAGGGAGACTGTAGGAGGGAAGATGGTGGTGATGCGATAGCTGCTGTAGCGAGGGAAGTCTCCTGATGAGCTACGGCTACCTCGCGGGCTGAGGTCACCTGAAGGAAGAGCTGATGTGCCCAAGGAAGCAGCTAGAGAGTGGTTGGGAAGGGCTGGAGGACAGCGTCGATGTACCGTGTGAAGATGTTGGTGTACTCGAGGCGAACTCCGAGCATAGTCGTACGATGAGCCCACAGCTGTGTGCCTCCTGAGGTCCCCAAGCGCGTGTAGATGTGCATGGCGCATCGCCAGTAATCCGCTACACGCTCCGCAGGCCCCTGACGGAGCGAATGGAAAGCACGAATATGTGATGCACGAGTGGCGTGCGTCTCTACGGCCAGCAGGGATAAGGCCAGATCCCAACCTCCACGGCGATCGGCGCCGGTGCTTGTGCCGGCTTCGCCAAGGAAGGGGAAGAAGTCGACGACGGTCTAACGTGGCATGGCATACAGGAGTCCGCGCATGGTCCGAGCTGCTGTCAGTACCTGTGCTGGGTCTGTAGGGTGGTACGGGCTGTGGTAGTAAGGCCACACTCCCTCAGAAGTAGCCCATACCTGAAACAGGATCTCCCAGCAGTCGAAGCTATCTTCACTGATGTACCGAGGAGGTGGTGCCTCAAAATCCTTGGGCTGCTGCTCCGTGGGGAGAGCAACCACAGGTTGAGTAGGACGAGAGACGGGAAAGATATCTAGAAGAGGATGGTCACCGGGGTAGTCAGGCGACGATCATATCGGGGAAAACGGAGGAGATCGAGTGCCCGTCTGCAGCTGACGGAGGCGCTCCTGAAGAACTCGAATCTCCTAAGCCGTGGAATCATCTGTAATGCCTGGCATGAGTGGCTCATCATCAAGGAGGTCAGCAGGTGGTGGGACAGGTCGAGCGCCTGTCACAGGTGCCTGAGCCGACTGCTAGTTAGAGACCGTGAAGCCAGCAACTCCCTCAGAAGCCCGCTGAGGAGTCGTGGACTGAGCACACAGAAGCTTTGTCAGCGTGCGGATAGAGTCAGTCTGCTCTCTCTGGAGGCAACGCATCTCATCCTGCTGGCTTCGCAAGTCCTCAATGGCCTGCGAGCGTGACTCAGTACACCGGACAAAGAGGAGGAGGGGTCGCCTGGTCCCTTCTCCTTGTTGTCGGACAGGCTCATGTCGCCGCTCAGTATGGTGCTGACGTCAGCAGGTGGTTGCTGACATCAGTACGACCTGATGACGTCAGCAAACAAAATTGCTGACGTCAGCTTGCCTCCCTCCCCCCCCCTTTTTTTCTTCCTTCTTTCTCGCGACTGAGCTGCTGCTCCTACTGCAGCTGTGCTGTAGCTGTGCAGCTGCGTATGCAGGGAAGGCATCAGCGGCTGCGCTGCTGCTGTTGCTGCTATTGCTCTTGCGCACTACGGTTGCGGCTCGCTGCGGCCGCCGCGCGCTGCTGCTGCTGCCACTGCTGCGCTGCTGCTGTTTCTGCTGCTGCCGCTACTGCCCTACTATTGCCGCCACGGCTGCCACTGCTACTGCTGTGCTGCTGTTGCCACCGCTGCTGCTGTGCTGATGTTGCCGCCGCTACTGTTGTGCTGTTGTTGCCGCCACTGCTGCTGCGCTGCTGCTGCCGCCGCTACTACTACGCTGCTGCTGCCGCCGTTGCTGCTGTTGCCAATGCCGCTGTGGATGGCAGTTGCGCTCACTGCAGCCGCCACGCACCGCTATTGCTGCTGCTACACTGCTGTTGCTGCCTCTGCTGCTGCTGCTGCTGGCACGGTGGTAATAGCACTATTGTGATCTCCAATGGTGGGTGAGGATTGCGCCGACGGCAACCGGCTGTCTCCGACAGGCCCCAAGGAATCTGCTCCAGCGGTGACTCTCACTGCTGCTGCTCTGCTACATCTCTTTTACGCAGCTGAGTGAGAACTGTCTCACTGCTCTGATACCATGAGAAAATGCGTGGAAGCTTCCTAGCAACACAGCCGCTGACTAGGCACCAGTGCCTGGTCAGACGGTGACAACAGTCAGAGGTCGTGCAACCAACGGCAAGGGTTTGGCTAGGAGACACAAGACAAAGTGTCACAATGCTTCAATAGCATATGCAGATGGAGTTAACAAATGAAATGTCGAAGGCATAAATACCTGCCGTGGCGCGCGGCGGGTGTCGCACACGGCAGTCCAAGAGCTGTCCTAAAACCGGCCCAAAACCACTGTTTTTGCCGTAACTTTGCACACACATGTAAAAATGCTACGGCGTCTAAACCTAGACGTGCACAATCAAAAGACGGACGCTACGACTGGTCACATGCATGCATCCATCATCAGACGGTGGACATGCAATGCAAAAACATGCAAATAGGGCTCATGGCCAGTCCGCCGAAAGACGCCTGCAAGCTGTAGAAAAGACAACAGAGAGACCCGGCAGCATCTGGGGCTCGGGAACGGTAGTGGGTCAGCTCCAAGCCGGTAGTCCACCGTCAGTCATCGCATTGGTGTCACCAGGGCCTGCCTCAGGGATCTGCACGAGTATGGACACGGCCGAGTGGTCACAGTAAACTGTACATGAACGTCACAAATCACAACACCCAGTTAATTATGTAGTGAGATCTTCCCAGACTGTGCATAAAAGTTCTCTAGCACCTCAGTTCACAAACACTCCTCTGACAAGTATGGTGCATTCTAGCCGCCTAGTTCACCTATGCATGGGTGATAGAGTTTTCTTTGTGGCCGAGATCCGGCCACACGATGGTTTGTGCCACTACTCCGGGAGACCCCGTGATTACTTACCGTGCATTGTCTCTAACAAGTTGTGCATTCTCCCTGTGCTAGAGACCCGGGTACACAGTGGGTTTTCACTGCTATCTCGGGTGACCCAGTACTGATTGATCGAGTCTCTCTTGACTTTTGTCAAGCATATGTAGTTTGTATGTGGCCGAGACCCCAACGCCCTGTGACATGTTTCAGCGTCTCGGGAGGCTTAAACTTGCCTAGCTTGATCTGTCTCTAGTGCTAGTATATCCCCATAGAGTTTGTGTGTGTTTTGGGTGTATTGCATGTTTTCTTGTTAATCGAGACCCTGGCACACAGTTGACTGCTCTGGTGCCTCGGGTGACCTCCCTTGTGTGGCTTCACGTTCTGTGACCTGTGTATTCCCCATTCGTGCCCTTTGCTGTGACGGGGAGATGACCGTCATCCTGTTGGTTATGGTCATAACACACGCAAGTGCCCTCTTGTCTCCTTGCACACACACACACACACACCTCATCACTGCAGGTGATTAATCTTCACTAAGGCTCCTCTGTGTAAGACTGTGACGCTGCATGGGGCGCACAGTGACAGTGGCACCATCAAGTTGCAGAGTGATGGCAACAGCACCAACATTGTCCTCACGACGAGCCTTAGTTTAGTGATAATGACACATGCCGAAATGGTGGATATACATGTTGACATGCATGGTTGTGGTGTGACTGTTTTCCTACCCACTTGCATGCTTTTGGCGTAGTGTACCGGGTTGCTGATCCCTCGGGACCACAAGTTCGGTTTGTACCAGCGTGTCAGAAACCGCCTGGAGCTCGCTCGCTCCAGGGCCAGGTTCGATCCCTGGGTGGCGTCCGGGCCCCACGTCGAGTGGTTCGCATGGGTGGCCCGGTCAACCGGCTATCTTCACTTCGCTCACTTGTAACACACTACTCTTGCTAGCTTGTTAAGCTTTCCCACCCGATCCATGGTTTCACCCGTCGCCAGCTACTTCCTTGCTGCTTACTTGCTTGCTTGCTAGCTTAGCATCCAAGGCTATCTACTGGTATTAGAGCAGGAGGGCTGCCCCTCCCTACCGCGACAGTTGTGAGACCTTGTGAAACCACTTCGGGTCACACTTAGGTGGCGGGTGATTCCGCACAAGCAACAATCCCACTGCGGCAGGTTGAGGCCGTAGCAATAGCAGCCGTTCTGCGAAGCCGCTGCCACCTCACTCGTGACTCACGGTGTACTCACTTCTGTGACAGCTTGATACTTCATCAGCAGCAGCCGTTCTGCACAGCTGCTGCCACTACACCCGTGACTTGAAACCACTTCGGGTCACACTTAGGTGGCAGGTCATCCCGCACAAGCAACAATCCCACTGCGGCGGCTTGAGGCCGCGACAGCAACAGCCATTATGCGCAGCCGCTGCAACTGCACCCGTGACTCACGGTGTGCACACTCCTTGCTTCCTGAGGGCGTGTGAGCCCTCTTCGGATCACACCTCTGCGACGGGTGATCCTGCAGACGCCACAACTTCAATGCGGTAACTTGAGACCGCAGCAGCAGCTGTTCTGCACAACCACTGCCACTGCATCAGTGACTCACGGCGTGCTTACCCCCGAACTTCAACCCACGCAGCTGTCCTGTGCCACACAGTGTACCGCTCTTGCATCCGTGCCTCTGTCCACAGTCCCTGCTGCAACAGCGCACACTCCTAAGGAACTCTGGCTGCCCCCAGGCAGCCCTGTATCAACCGAGCTGGCGTCTCCACCTGTGACCGAGCCTATCCCTACGTCGCCCACAGCAGCGCGGGACCATCTTCGCATTGACAAGGAGCCCGCGTACTACGAGGAGCGTGCGGAGAGGGAGGTGTGGTCGCGGATACGTCGCAGCAGTCCGGGGTATCACCCCGGTGAAGACTATGACCCTGTAGACTACTACAAGTGGGCAGACGCACGGGACTACGCAGCCCGTTGCCAATTGGCCAACGACGACTCCCCGACGGTGCAGAATGAACCAGCTACGGCACCACAGCGTGACCACCGACCTCACCACTCTTCGGTAAGCCCGCCCACTGCCCATAGAACGCGCCAGCAACGCCGCCGTGCTGCTCCATGTGGCACGAACTCAACGGCAGCAGCGTCAGGAGCCCCTGCTTCGCGTCATGCCGTGTCTCCGGCCTTGTCAGCTGCAGAGTCCTTGTTCTCTTCGCCTCCTCATATTCTTGCAGCTCTGCGCGCTGCACTTGTCTCAAGTGCTACTGTGGCATCCACTTTTGCAGCCACTGCACGCGCTGCACAGGCACCAGCTACCATTGCCGCAGGGAGAGCCGTTGACACTTACACTATAGCTGCTGTTGATCAGGGACCCTTGGCAGCTGCTGCCGTCAACATAGCTACTCAGGTTGCCGCAGCAGTAGACGCAGTAGCATCAGCAGCAGCTGCAGCAGCCATAGCTCTTTCCAGTGCAGTTGAATCTATCCACATCTCCACAGCACAGACTTCGTCTCTGTCCTCCTCTTCAACCTCACTGACTCGTCACATACAATTGTTGATCTCGACTGCTGCAGCCGTCTCCACCCTGTTCGCTGCAACACTGGCAGGTGTAGCCTGCCTCATTGTCTCCGCATCAGGCACTGTTGCAGTCGTCGCCTCCACAGCTGCTGCTGCTCCACCACCTCTGTTCTCACTGCACCGTCGTGCCTGGTGAGCTTGGGTTCTCTTGGTCTCTCTCTCGCTTTGCTTGCTCTGTATTGGGGTGTTCGTGCGTCCAGGTTGTTGCCTTGCAGCGACCCTCTGACGTCCTTACCACACACTTCCCATGCCCACTGGGGCAAAGGAAACTCTGCCGAATTCTTTTCGGCAGAGTCACGTCACTGGCAACATGCCAGTTGACGATGACCAATACACCGCACTGCAAGCTGAGCTTCAGCATGAGTGCAATGCGCTGCAGGCAGCTCTCATTGCTCAGCGCGTCGCAGAGGAGAAGTTACAGGCTGAACAGGCGGACCAAGAGACCTTTACTGATCACATTGTTGACCTGGTTCTTAATCGCCTCCAACCCACACTGCGCGGCACTCAGTCTGCTAGCATTGCTGCAGCGTTCTCCACCTCCCCCGCTTCCGCATCTGCTACCACTGGCAGTTCCTCCTCGGATCCACTTGTAGTTGCCGCAGCCGCTGTCGCAGCCGCAGCCAAAGCACACGCGCCATCAGTACAGCGCAAGCCTGACTTTGACTCTACTCCACCTCACTTCACCTCCAATCTCACATTCCATTCTTGGGAGGTTCGTTTCAGTGCCTGGGCACAGGGGGAGCAGCTCTTGGAATACTACCATGAACCCAACCCCTCAGCTACTCCACCTTTTGTGCCGCTCGAGTCTGAGTCGGCACGAGCTGTTCGTGCCCTTATTCAAGCTGGACCTGACGATCTCACTGATGAGATCGGGTCTTACAATACAGACACTGCACGCCGCACCCCCGCTGACCCGATTGGGGCTTATGCCCTGATCAAATGGTGCACGACAGTTACTGGACATGCAGCACAGAGCGTCCTCACCGTCAGTTCAACACGCTCTCTATGCGTGCTGATGAGACTGCTGATGCCTATTGGGCGCGCATTCTGCGACTGCTGCGCGACCTCGGCAAGGCCGCCCCTGGTCAGCTCCCTGCGGTTCTGTCCATCGTTAATGGCCTCATCCCTAAACTCAGCGACATCTTCCGTGAGGTGAAGGCCACAGAGCTGGAGCGCCTGGCTGCCATCCCTGTCCCCACTCATGCACCCCCTGACATTGGGGCTTTGTGGGAGTTTACCTCCCAACGCCTCACAGACTGGTGGAGCTCACTACAGAACAAATGCATTCATTGCGCCGCCGTTGCAGCAGCAGCCACCACACTCCCTTCTTCCTCCACCTCCATTGCCTCAAACTCATCCTCCACCACATCCACCACTACCGCCACTTCTCGTGCTGCACAAGGGGTTGGCCGTGGTGGGGAGGGGGGTGGTAAAGGTAAAGGTCGCGGGGGTGGCTCTGGCGGTAGGGGGCATGGCAAGGGTGGCAGAGGTCACAGTTCCGATGGCACTGCATCCCTCGCTCCCTCCACCAGCACTGTCACATGCTGGAACTGCGGTGCCACCAGTCATGCGGCGTCCAACTGCCCTACACCACCTGACGATGCACGCCTTGCCTCACCTATGCGTGCTCACTGGGCACGCTCCTTGGGGTCGGGTAGTGGAACTTCACGCTTCTCCTCCTCCACAGGGTCAAGTATTGGCCCTACACGCTCCTCCCCTTTCCCATCACCTACAACAGCTACCTACAGCGTTGCTCTCTCCTCACCATCTCCGCCCACACCCTGGGGTTGGCCCCCAGGGCTTGGTGGCCCCGTCTACTTCGGGCCACCCTCTGGCTTCTACTCACCTCCACTGTGGGCTTCCTTGGCTCCCAATCTCCAGCATCTCTCTTCCGGCGCACTCATCACAGGGCCATCTAACAACGACCGCCAGCTGGACTCTGCACTCTTTCACGCAGTGCACCAACGACACCTCGGTGATCAGGGAGGTGAGAGTGTGCGTTCAGCTGAGGGTGCGCGTGCGTGTGTCGTTGATTCGTCTCTTTGTGGGTCTCCCCCGGTCATGTTCAGGGTTGTCCCCCATCTGATGTCCCGTGGATTGAGCAGTGGCAGTCGTACAGTCTTCCTCATTGTCTTGCCGCCTATGGTCAGCGTCTCAGTCCTCACTCTGCAGTTGCCACTGTGAGTCGTGACCTTGCATCTGTCCGCGTGACGGACGGCTTATGGATCCTTGATTCAGGGGTCGCCCACCACATGACCTCTTGTCGCTCCTCGTTCGTGTCTATGGGTCCTGTTGGCTCTGTTCGTTTTGTTCGCACTGGCTCTGGCCAGCTTCTTCCTGTCCAAGGGGTTGGGGTTGTTCGCTTTGTTAGCCCTGGGGGGGAACTCTTCCTCCCTGACGTTCTTCACGTGCCCGCTCTTGAACTGAGTCTGCTGTCTATTACGACTCTTGACGACCAGGGCATGGACTTCTCCTCCAGCATCGCACCACTAGTCGTGTTCTGTTGCGTGGCACTCCCTGTGACCGCCTGTTTTGCGTGCCCTCATTTGCACCCCATCCTTCCACAACCGCACTTGTTCATGTGGCCCGCTCACTCACTCCTACCCATGCACAGTTGCTCCACCGCCACCTCTGTCACATTCACACTGCTGCGATTGACAGTCTGCTCCGGGACACGCTTTCTCATGGCCTTGATGCCGACATGTTCTCTGCACCCTGCCCTACTGACTGCCTTGACTGTGCGCAAGGCAAAATGCATCGCTCCCCTTTTTCCACGTCTGAGTCCCGCACCTCTCACTCACTTGACCTGCTGCATGCCGACGTCATGGGACCCCTTGTCCATGACGCTCTTGGAGGTGTTGGTCGTTATGTTCTCTGTCTCACAGATGACTCTTCTCGCATGCGCTGGGTCTTTGCCCTTTGACAAAAGAGTTACGTCTGTCCCACTCTAGAGTCCTGGCTGCTGCAAGTTGAACTGGCCTGTGGTCGCAGTCTCAAAGTCTTTCGCTGTGATCGCGATGGCGAATTCATGGGCCCCACTGCTCACTTTCTAACATCCCGTGGGGTGTGTATGGAGCCTTCGGCCCCCTACACACCCCAGCAAAATGGCGTCTCTGAACGCTGGAACTGCACCCTTGCTGACGGTGTTCGTACTCTCCTTAGTCAGTCATCCCTCTCACATGTCGTCTCCTTCGAGGCCATGTGCTACATGACCTGGGTGTGGAACCGTGTCCCTCACGGTCCTCTCCCCCGCCATGTCACCCCCTTTGAGCGTTGGTACGGCCGTCGTGCTGACCTTCATCTGGCACGTGTCTGGGGCTGTGTGGCCGCCGTCTGGTTGCCCGAGGACTTCCGTGATGGCAAACTCAACCCTCGCAGTCGCCTCTGCACCTTTCTTGGTGTCTCTGCCATGTCGAAAGCATGGCGATTGTGGGACCCCGACCGCTCTCGTGTCATAGAGTCGCGTGATGCCCTTTTCTTCGAGGACGTCTTCCCCCGTGAACTGTCTCATGCCCCTCCTTCTTCCTCTCTCTCCTCGCTTCGTCGGCTTGGGGGGGTGGCTCTGCTCTAGCCTCCGATCTCCGAGTTTCCTCCTCTCCCTCTCACACGGCGTCCCCTACTTTCACCCCCACGGACAGTGACAAGGACTCCTCTTCATCGTCCTCGGCAGCATCAGAGCCCTCCCCGAAGTCCGTGTCATCCTTGCCCTCAGTTGGCACTGCCGCTTCCTCACCGACCATAGACAGTCCCGAGTCCTCACACTCAGCACCCACTCTCGCACAGTCCACTGCCCACTCTACTCCCAACTCTCCTGTCCCTGCGTCCCCTCCGGCGCCTGACATTGCTGTAGGTGACGCTCCTCAGGCCCCGATCTTCGGTCCTGAGCCCTACACTCATGGAGGGAGATTGCGTGCTTTTCCTCCCTCTTTTTCCTCTCAGCCCCCCCGTGAGCGCCCCCGCTCTTCCAGGACGCCTGCTGAGTCCATTCCCGTGGGTTTGTCCACTGGCTCTCAACCCACTCAGCGGGTCACCCGCTCCAGATTCTCATCCTCCGCAGCTGGTCCGTCAGTGCGACCCACCGGCCTTGATGCCCTAGGCCTGTCTGTGGGTGTTGTACACCCCAACTCTGCAGTTTGCTACGCTCTTGTAGCCCATGAGTTCCACAGTGCTCTTGAGTCCCCCGTCGCCGGGTATGTCGCCGCATGCTTCGCGGCCGCTGGCCTTCCCACTCTTCTCCATGAGCCCACCACTGTTCGACAGGCTCGTGAGGCAGCAGACGCTGACATCTGGGAGAAGGCCATGCAGGAGGAGCTCACAGCTCTCCAGGAACATGGAGTCTTTGAGCTTGTGGATCTACCTGCTGGCCGCAAGGCAATCTCTGCCCGATGGGTCCTTCGGCGTAAGCTGAAGCCCGATGGAACCGTCGACCGGTACAAGGCTCGCCTCATGGCTAAGGGGTTATCCCAGATCCCTGGAGTCGACTTTGATAAGACCTTCGCACCAGTCGGGAGGTACACCACTGCTCGAGCACTGTTGAGTCTTGTCGCCCGGCACGACTGGGAACTGGAGCAGATGGATGTCAACAATGCCTTCCTGCACGGAAAGCTGGATGAAGAAATCTACATGATACAGCCCCCGGGCTTCACCGATGGTACGAACAAGGTTTGGCGACTGCGCAAAGCTGTCTATGCACTCAAACAGTCGCCGCGTTGTTGGAACATGGAGATCTCCTCGACTCTCGAGCGAGGAGGTTACCGTCGCAACACGGTTGATTCAGCGCTCTTCTTAAGTTCCCCCTCAGAGCCGTTCGTGGCCATACTGGTCTACGTTGATGACCTGCTCATTGCCTCACCCGGCCCCGCAGCTGTCCAGTCAGTGACGAATCTGCTATAGTCTGCGTACAAGATGAAGGAACTAGGTCCTGCACGAGTGTTTCTGGGAATGGAGCTTGAGCGTGATCGTCAGCGTCGCATCCTGCACGTATATCAAGCTACATACATCCGCACACTAGGGGAGCGTTTTGCCTCCCTGCTTGCAGACATCCCCACCGCAGCCACACTGATGACTCCAGCAGGTTAGCGCCTGCTGACGTCGTTGGACTCAACGCAGCTGGGGGAGCCCGTCGACGTCACCGACTACCTCAGTGTGGTCGGCTCCCTCATGTACCTCGTCACTACCACTCGGGCGGACGTGGCCTTCGCGGTCAACTTCCTCGCCCAGTTCTCCCAGCAGCCTCGACAGAAACACCTCGAAGCTGCACTGCGTGTGATCCACTACGCATTGTCCACTGCACGCGTGGGACTCTGCTACTGTACTCAGCTCTCTGTGGTCGTTGACGACTACACAGACAGTGAATGGGCACATGACACGGATGCTCGTAGCCGCACTGGTTACATCTTTCTCGTCGGTGGGACTGCTGTCTCTTGGAAGAGTGGAAAACAGGGCTGTGTCGCTCGAAGCTCTAGTGAGGTAGAGTACGTGGCTCTGGGTGCAGGTATGTGTGAGAGTGTGTGGCTGTCCCGCCTGTTGCAGCAGTTGCGTGTTCCCATTTGTTGCATCACCCTGCGCTGTAACAACCAGAGTGCAAAGGCAATCGCCGAGCACGATGGCATACATCACTCCCGCACTAAGCACATCAACATTGAACATCATTTTGTACGCGAGCGCATTGCTGCTGGAGAATTTCAGCTTGTCTGGGTCGACACTCGTCAGCAGCGTGAAGACTTTCTCACTAAAGCGCTCAACGGTGGAATTTTCAAAGCAGCCGTGCATGCTGTTGGATTGCTACGTTTTCGTGATGCCCCAGGTTGACGTGAGTCCTGTGATGTTCTCTTCCCTCTGTGTTCTATGTGTGTGTGGCCTGTTCGTCTGTGGGTCATGGGGCATTGTAGGTTATGGTCATATCACACACAAGTGTCCTCTTGTCTCCTTGCACACACACACACACACACACACACACACACACACACACACACACACACACCTCATCACTGCAGGTGATTAATCTTGATTAAGGCTCCTCTGTGCAACACTGTGACGCTGCATGGGGCGCACAGTGACAGTGGCACCATCAAGTTGCAGAGTGATGGCCACAACACCAACATTGTCCTCACGACAAGCCTTAGTTTAGTGATAATGACACATGCCGAAATGGTGGATATACATGTTGACATGCATGGTTGTGGTGTGACTGTTTTCCTACCCACTTGCATGCTTTTGGCGTAGTGTACCGGGTTGCTGATCCCTCGGGACCACACGTTTGGTTTGTACCAGCATGTGAGAAACCGCCTGGAGCTCGCTTGCTCCAGGGCCAGGTTCGATCCCTGGGTGGCGTCCGGGCCCCACGTCGAGTGGTTTGCGTGGGTGGCCTGGTCAACCGGCTATCTTCACTTCGCTCACTTGTAACACACTACTCTTGCTCGCTTGTTAAGCTTTCCCACCCGATCCATGGTTTCACCCGTCGCCAGCTACTTCCTTGCTGCTTACTTGCTTGCTTACTAGCTTAGCATCCAAGACTATCTACACATCCCCTCGTCAGGCCCCGTCATCCGATGACGGGGCCCGGCGGGCTCGCCGCCATTCCCAAAAGCATAAGCTCTCACTATAGCTCATTTCTATCTCTAAGTTGTCTGGGTGGACACGCAATCGCAGCGGGTTGACTCCTTGTCCAAAGCACTTAGCTCAGGCACATTCAAGTCTAGGTCTGACCCGCGCACCTCATGCACCTTACTGATGTTGTCGCTTGGTACCCTCTTCCAACCCTGCCACGTAAATACTTATGGTTTTGTTGTGCATGTCGTGTCCTCTTCTGTTGTGTGTAAATTTCTTCGTCTGCGGACCAGGGGGATATTGAGACCGGTGTCCAAATACTTACATGCTAATGCAACGACTACTGTTCACTCGCCTTCACACACACACGCCTCTGCATAAGGGTGTTTTGCTTTGTACCGTTCCTGTACAGTTTACTGTGACCACTCGGTCATGTCCATACTCATGCAGATCCCTGAGGCAGGCGACCCTGGTGACACCGGCGCGACGACAGGCGGCGAACTACCCACTTGGAGCTGACCGACCACTGTTCCAGAGCCCCAGATGCCACCGGGCCTCTTTGTTGTGTCTTCTACGTCTTGCACGCGTCTTTCGGCGGACTGGTCATGAGGCCTATTTGCATGTTTTTTGCATTGTATGCTCACTATCAGTCAATGGATGCATGCATGTGACCAGTCGTAGTGTCCGTCTTTTGATTCTGCACGTCTAGGTTCAGACGGCGTAGCATTCTGACATGTGTGCGCAGAGTTACGGCCAAAACAGTGGTTCTGGGCCGGTTTTACGACAGCTCTTGGACTGCTGCGTGCGACACCCGCCGTGCGCCGCGGCAGGTATTCATGCCTTGGACCTGCCATTTGTCATCTCTCTCTGCATATGCTATATTGAAGCATTCTGACACTGTGTCTTGTGTCTCCTAGCCAAACCCTTGCCGTTGTGTGTACGACCTGTGACCGTTGTCACCGTCTGATCAGGCACTGACGCCCGGTCAGCGGCTGTGTTGCTAGGAAGCTTCTATGCACTTTCTCTTGGTATCAGAACAGTGAGACAGTTCTCACTGAGCTGCGCAGCAGAGACGCAGCAGAGCAGCAGCAGTGAGAGTCACCGCTGCANCCTTGGACCTGCCATTTGTCATCTCTCTCTGCATATGCTATATTGAAGCATTCTGACACTGTGTCTTGTGTCTCCTAGCCAAACCCTTGCCGTTGTGTGTACGACCTGTGACCGTTGTCACCGTCTGATCAGGCACTGACGCCCGGTCAGCGGCTGTGTTGCTAGGAAGCTTCTATGCACTTTCTCTTGGTATCAGAACAGTGAGACAGTTCTCACTGAGCTGCGCAGCAGAGACGCAGCAGAGAAGCAGCAGTGAGAGTCACCGCTGCAACAGAGTTTCTGGGGTCTGTTGGAGACGGCCGGTCGCCGTCAACGCACTCCACCCACCACGTGAGATCGCAGCTGCAGAGGCAGTAGCAGCGGCGTATACCGCCACGCAGAGGTGTGTGGCGGCTGCAGTGCATGCAGCCGCCCCCCCACAGCCGTAGCAGTAGAGCAGCAGCAGCAGAGACGGCGGCAGCAGCAGCGCAGTAGCAGCGGCCGCAGCAGCAGCGTGGCAGCAGCGGCGGCAGAAGCAGCGCAGCAGCAGCTTCGGCAGCAGTAGCACAGCAGCGGTAGCGGCGGCAGCGGCACAGCAGCAGCAGCGGCAGTCGTGGCGGCAGCAGCAGCGCAGCAGTGGCAGCAGGAGCAGCGCGCGGCGGCGGCAGCCAGCAGCAGCTACAGCGCGCAGCAGCAGCCGCAGCGCGCAGCAGCAGCGTAGCCGCTGCTGCCACCACTGCACACACAGCTACGCAGCTGCTGCTGCAGCTGACAGCGCAGCTGCAGCAGCAGCTGGGAGGAAGCTGCTGCGCAGCTTCCGCGGAGCTGCCGCGCGCCACCGCGAAGCGGCTCCACACGCGCGCAGAACCGTGACAAGAAAAAAAAGAGGGCACGAGCTGACGTCAGCATTCTTGATTGCTGACGTCATCAGGTCGTGCTGACATCAGCAACCACTTGCTGACGTCAGCATTACACTTAGCCAAATTTTCACCCAGAAGGTCAAAAGCTTCCAGCGTTTGAACTCCTCGAGAAACAAAGATGGTTTTGAAATCCGGCAAACTTGACCTGTCTTCCCATAGTGAGTGGCGACATGAGTTCGCCCGACGACAAGGACAAGGGACCAGGTGATCCCTCCTCCTCTTCTTCAGGGGTATTGAGCCCTCGCTCGCAGGCCATTGCGGACCTGCGCAGCCAGTACGAGGAGATGCGTCGTCTGTAGCGAGAGCAGACTGACGCGATCAGCACGTTGACTGAGCTTCTGTGTGCTCAGTCCACCGCTCCTTCGCGGATTTTTGAGGAAGTTGCCGGCGTTGCGGCCTCCACCCAGCACTCGGCCCAGGTGCCCGTGACAGGTGCTCCGCCTGCTTCACCTCCTGCTGTGGTTTCTCCACCACCTGCGGACCTCCTTGATGACGAGCCATTCATGCCAGGCTTCGAGGAGAACTCCCAGGAGCGGGAGATTCGTCTTCTACAGGAGCGCCTCCGTCAGCTGCAGACGGCTACCCGACCTCCACCCGTGTCCCCGATACGACCGTTACCTGACTTCCCCGGTGATCACCCCCTTCCTGGAGTTTTCCCCGTCTCTTGCCCTCCTCAGCCTGCGGTTGCTCTCCCCACGGAGCGGCAGCCAAAGGACTTTGAGGCACCACCTCCACGGTACATCAGCGAGGATGGATTTGTTTGCTGGGAGATCCTGTCTCAGGTGTGGGCCACTTCCGAGGGAGTGTGGCCTTACTACCACAGCCCATACCAGTCTACAGATCCAGCACAGGTGCTGACAGCAGCCCGGGCCATGCGAGGACTTCTCTATGCCATGCCATGCGAGACTGTCGTCGACTTCCGCCCCTTCCTTGGCGAGGCTCGCACAGGCACCGGAGCTGATCCTCGTGGAGGCTGGGATCTGGCGTTGTCCATACTGGCTGCAGAGACGCATGCCACCCGTGCGTCACACATTCGTGCTTTCCACTCGCTCCGTCAGGGACCAGCGGAGCCTACGGCGGAATACTGGCGACGCGCCATGCGTATTTACACGCGTTTGGGGACCTCAGGGGGCACACAGCTGTGGGCACTTCGGACGATCATGCTCGGAGTGCGCCTGGAGAACACCGACATCTTCACACGGTACAGTGACGCTGCTCTCGAGCCTTTCTCAGCCACTCTGCAGCTGCTCCCTTGGGCGCATCAGCTTTTCCTCCAGGGGACATCGGCCCGCGAGGCAGCAGTGGCGCATCAGGAGACTTCCCTCGCTGCAGCAGTCCTCGCATCACCATCATCTTCCCTCCTGCAGTTACCCTCATCCACCTCCATCACGACTTCATCTTCCTCTTCCTCTTCGACCCCGTCTACACCCACGCAGATGCAGGGCGTTGCAGCAGCTACCCAGGGGAAGAAGAAGAATAGGAAGCGCGGATCGGGTCAGCAGCAGCCGTCATCCAGTGGTAGCAGTGGCCGTTTCGTACACTACTACAACTGTGGAGGTGGCCATCGGTACACCGAGTGCCAGCAGCCGCTTCACTGGGAGCGCATCACTCGTCAACTTTAGGCTGCCCATGCTGCTCGCACCACGTCCGGCACGTCGCCCGCACACTCCTCTGGACGTGCGGTGACCACGACTGCAGCTGTTCCTACGTCCTCACCAGCGAGCAGCAGTGGTCCAGACCCACGTGACCGCACCATCGTCGAGCTTCGTCATCTTCTGGCGCTTCACTTTCAGGGAGGTGCGAGTGTGTTTTCATCGTCGAGTGGGTCACAGACTGCTTGTTCGTCCGTCCTCGTGACTCGAAATGACACGTGTGGGGGAGCACAGTCCGCATGTGATGATGTTGGGCCTGACTCCACTGACTGGATTCATGAGTCGCACCTTCGTGATGTACGTCGTTCCTTCCCACTAACGGCTCAGCGTCCCTCTGATGCCGAGTGTTCCATTGCTCGTTGTACAGTGACGTCCACCAGTCGTGACTCCGGTGGCACTTGGATCATCGATTCCGGTGCCACCCACCACATGACGTGTCATCCTAGTGACTTTGTGGTACTTGGTCCTGTCACGGCTGTCCGTTCTGTTCGTACAGGCTCTGGTCAGTCCTTACCNATGAGTCGCACCTTCGTGATGTACGTCGTTCCTTCCCACTAACGGCTCAGCGTCCCTCTGATGCCGAGTGTTCCATTGCTCGTTGTACAGTGACGTCCACCAGTCGTGACTCCGGTGGCACTTGGATCATCGATTCCGGTGCCACCCACCACATGACGTGTCATCCTAGTGACTTTGTGGTACTTGGTCCTGTCACGGCTGTCCGTTCTGTTCGTACAGGCTCTGGTCAGTCCTTACCGGTCCACGGTGTTGGGATTGTATGCTTTGATGGTCCTTATGGCCCCCTGTATCTCTCTGACGTGCTGTTTGTGCCTGATCTCGAACTCAGTCTGCTGTCTGTGCGTGCCTGCACTCTAATGGGTCTCTTCGTTGAGCATACCGCTGATTCAGCGACTGTGAGTGCTCTTGACACCCATAGTATTGTCCTGCGTGCTTCATTCATCGATGATTTGTACCGCATTGCTCGGCCATCCTCCCGTTGCTCTCCCCCTTCCTCTAGTTGCATTTTTGTCACTGGTGTTCTATTCCCGGAACACCAGCGGTTGCTTCACCGACGTCTGTGTCACGTGGGCTCCGACATTGTGTCAAAGCTCATTCGGACACAGCCCGCTCTTGGCCTTGACGTGGCTTCTTTCGAGAAGCCACCCAAGACGGACTGTGTTTTCTGTGCTCAAGGAAAGATGCACTGGTGCACTTATCCTGATTCGCATTCCCGAGCGCTGACGCCTCTCGAGTTGGTCCACTCGGACCTGCTCGGTCCTCTCCCGGTCGAGTCCCTGTCCGAGAGGGGCCGGTATGTTCTGACGCTGACTGATGACTTCACCCGGATGCGGTGGGTCTACAGTCTGCGTCAGAAGAGCGATGCCGCCCTTGCGGTTCGGCTCTGGCTCGTGATGGCTGAGCGTCAGTCTCGCCACACGCTACATACCTTTCGCTCGGGTCGCGGCGGCGAGTTCCTCGGTGAGATGGCCTCCTTCTTTGCTGAGCACGGCATTTTTCACCAGGTCTCCGCTCCTGCTACCCCACAGCAGAAAGGTGTATCTGAGCGGTGGAACCGCACCATGGAGGATGCGGTCCGCGCCATGCGGTCTGAGTGCGGTCTCCCGGAGTCCTTGGCCTTTGAGGGCTTTGCCTACATGACTTGGGACTGGAACCGCCTCCCGCATGGTCCGCTTCCGGATCATGTTACACCGTACGAGCTCTGGTTTGGCCACCGTGCTGATCTTCGTCTCGCTCGCGTCTGGGGTTCCCTGGCCTCCGTGTGGTACACNGAGGACCAGCAGGGGTCCAAGGTCTCCCCTCGGGGTCGCTTGTGTGCCTTCATCGGCATCTCCCCACGGTCGAAGGCCTGGCGCTTTTGGGACCCCACTCGCCGTCGTGTCATTGAGTCCCGTGACGCGTTGTTTTTTTAGTCACTCACATACCGTGATCTGACTTCGATCACAGCCCTCTCTGCAGCTCATGTCCCTTCCTCTGAGGGTCCTCGGCGGATGGGGGAGACTTCTCCGCCAGCGACCATTCCTCGTCAGGCTGATGTGTCTGCTCGACTCCCCTCTCGGTCTCCAGTATTTGATGATCCGGCTATCATTGCCGTTGGTCCAGAGATCCCGCGTTCAGCCTGTTTCACACCCCAGAGGCACCGCTGCTCTCACGCCTCCTCCTGCATCACCACCCGTGTCTACTGGCACCCCTGCTCTGGCGTCTGACCCAATCCAGCTCACTCCTGTCCCTACGTCGGCTGACACTCCTGTTTCAGTGTCCGGGCCAGCCTTGCCTGCTGTCACCCCCAGCTCTGTGTCCCCCACACACGCATCTCCTCGCACGGCATCTCCGGGTGCCTCGTCTCAGCCCTCACCAGCTGTGGTCGTACCTGTTCCTGAGCCTGAGGTGCGCCCCTCGACCTCCGGTTACTCCCGTGAGCCCGGTGGTCGCCTTCGACCACTGGATTCCGGAGCTCACCGAGCGTCGGGTCCCGGACCCAGGCGCTCCTCTCGGAGCATCGTGAGCGGTGATCCAGGCACAAAGGCCTTAGGCCTAAGTGTCCGCACTAAGCTTTCAAAGGTACACCCAGCGTATCCCATAGGGCACGACCTGGTCACTCGCGAGTTCCATATCGCCTGTGACGTAGCAGCTGATCTCGTGGCCGTCAGGCCTGACACTGAGGTGTGTGCACTTGCCACGCAGAGTTCCCCCTCTATGACGCCTGACCCGGGCACATTGAGGGAGGCTTTCTCATCGCAGGATGGTGATGCCTGGCGAGCTGCTTGCAAGGATGAGCTTCGCGCTATCCGAGAGCATAGAGTCTACGAGCTGGTCGACCTTCCCCCTGGGTGGAAGGCGCTTCAGGTCAAGTGGGTCTTTCGCGAGAAAGTGAAGCCGGATGGCTCACTGGAACGCTACAAGGCCCGCTTGGTCGTTAAGGGCTTCTCTCAGATTGCGGAAGTTGATTACACTGACACCTTTGCCCCCGTCGGCCGCATGACCTCAGCTCGAGCTCCGTTCGGTGTAGTGGCTCAGCATGATTGGGAACTACACCAGATGGATGTGAACAACGCGTTCCTCCATGGCTCTTTGGATAAGGAGATCTACGTGGCTCAGCCACCAGGCTTTGAGGACGGTGACAAGGTCTGGAGCTTGCGCAAGTCCTTGTACGGCCTCAAGCAGTATCCACGGTGTTGGAACTGGGAGATCACTGGCACCTTGACTCGCGCAGGATACGTACAGAGCGAGGCAGACCCCTCGCTCTTCATCCTACCGATACCTAATTAGTTCACCGCCATCCTGGTCTATGTTGATGACCTTCTGATTGCGTCTCAATCCCTAGAGGTTGTGAAGGAGGCCAAGGCTGTCCTGCACACTGCCTACAGGATGAAGGACCTCGGTCTTGCATCGGTGTTTCTTGGTATGGAAATCGTGTGAGATCGCAGACATCGGACACTATTGCTGCATCAGGCCCAATACGCACGAGTCGTGGGGGAGCGCTTCAGCGATCTCCTTGGTGCAGTGCCCACCGCTTCCACACCCCTCACACCTGATGGGCAGGGTGCCCTGAAGGTGGATGACCCTACAAAGCTGGGGGAGACAGTGGACGTGACCTTGTACCTCCATCTTATCGGATCTCTGATGTACCTGGCCACTACCACGCGTCCCGACATCGCGTTCGCCGTCAACCTCCTCGCTCAGTTCTCGCAGGCTCCACGTGCGAGAGCTCTTCATGCGGCTGTGCGAGTGGTACGGTACGTGGTCTCCATGCCGCATCGCGGACTCTGCTTTCGTCGGCAGTGTTCGGTGGTCCTTGACGGCTACACTCACAACGACTGGGCTTGGAGCCCTGATGGGCGCAGTCGCACTGGCTACGTGTTTCTGCTCGGTGGTACCGCTTTGTCCTGGCGAAGCAGGAACCAGGGTTGCATCGCACGTAGCTCATCGGAGGCAGAGTATGTGGCTTTGGGCGCAGGGGCTGCTGAGGCAGTTTGGCTGCAGCGCTTGTTTCTTGAGCTTGGGCAGTCAGTACCCGCCATTGTACTGCGTTGCGACAACCAGAGTGATCTCGCCATTGCGGAGAACTCTGGTGTTTTTCATGCTCGCACAAAGCACATTGCGGTTGAGCATCACTTCGTTCGTGATCTGGTGGAGCGACGCGTGATCTCCATCATGTGGGTTGGCACTGACTTGCAGCGTGCTGATTTCTTGACAAAGGCACTTGCCCGCAAAAAGTTCCTGGTGGCCATTCGTTCTGTTGGGCTTCGCCCCGTGCGTGACAACGGTTGAGTGTGGGATGTGCGTCTGCGTCTCATCTGTCTGTGTCACACACTATGTGGTTGTACCAGTGCTGCACGCGTATGGACACGCGTACCATCGGGTCATGGGGGAGTGTTGTGCTTTGTACCGTTCCTGTATAGTTTACTGTGACCACTCGGCCGTGTCCATACTCGTGCAGATCCCTGAGGCAGGCGACCCTGGTGACACCGGCGCGACGACAGGCGGCGGACTACCCGCTTGGAGCTGACCGACCACTGTTCCAGAGCCCTAGATGCCACCGGGACTCTTTGCTGTGTCTTCTACGTCTTGCAGGCGTCTTTCGGCGAACTGGCCATGAGGCCTATTTGCATATTTTTTGCATTGTATGCTCACTGTCATTCGATGGATGCATGCATGTGACCAGTCGTAGCGTCCGTCTTTTGATTCTGCATGTCTAGGTTTAGACGGCGTAGCATTCTGACATGTGTGCGCAGAGTTACGGCCAAAATAGTGGTTTTCGGCCGGTTTTAGGACAGCTCTTGGACTGCCGCGTGCGACACCCGCTGTGCGCCGCGGCAGGTATTTATGCCTTGGACCTGTCATTTGTCATCCCTCTGCATATGCTATATTGAAGCATTCTGACACTGTGTCTTGTGTCTCCTAGCCAAACCCTTGCCGTTGTGTGTACGACCTGTGACCGTCGTCACCGTCAGATCAGGCACTGACGCCCGGTCAGCGGCTGTGTTGCTAGGAAGCTTCTACGCACTTTCTCTAAGGGAAGCAACAATGGCTGCAAAACATAACGAATGGTGCCAAAAAGGAGCAACAGACTCACGCATACCGGGTGGTTTCTTTGTTCGGCAGCTACTACTTCTGTCATTTGTGCATCTCGAGGCTTGTGCTCATGGGCCAGCTAGTAGCTCTTTGCAAGTCTTACATGGATCACAATGATTCAATGCTCACAACTTCGGTTCGCATGCCCACGTATACTTCAGAACAATGTGGAATACTTGCGCATGCTAGTGTAGTTATGTTTGGATGGCTGCCGGTTGCTGATCTTGTTGGGGTCATGCTATCGGAATTTCCCAACAACAGACCCTCGCAACTACGCTCCCCGTGTTGGATTCATATCATTATCACACGGTGACCTCTGGCCTCGTTGCACACTCACATCACCGGTGCAGGTGACTGACCAGAGAGAGATGACTTTGCCGACGGACTCGTCATGACCAGAAGTTGGGAGGACGACCATGACGAGGCTCAATCTGAGCTTGCCAGCCACATGTGCATTTCTCACATGCGTTCAAGCACAGTTGGACATGGGCATAACCGGGTTCATCCCCTAGTCGCTTTGTTGTTTTGAACAGTGGCATAGCTTGTGCTAGGAGTTTGGTCTGTNGGCAGGTGGGGATGATTCCACCAGTTTCGAGGGTGGCGAGAGAGATCGAGCTCGCTGCTCGCTCTCTCGCCTCCCCCCGTCGCGTAACACCTCTGTGACGCGTGACTTCCATTACTCTCTCCGTTCGTTCTTGTGACTTATACATCCCTGCGTCAATCTATGGCGTTTCTCCCTCTCTTGCATGCAACAGCAAAGCTCTTGCCTCAGTCTACTCTCTAGCTTAGACTGCCCACTGGTATCAGAGCAAGTTGCGTGCAATCAGGACGGCGGATCGATCTACCGTCCACGCATCCTGGGCCGAACCCGCGGCTGCCACTTTTGGCGACGCCGGCTCACTTTGAGCTCCCTCCTAGCAACATTGAGGGAGGCCCACCCTCACCTGTCCTGTCTCTCCGCCTCCTCTTCATCGGCCAAGGACAGAGACGTCGCCTCTCTTGGCGACGCTCCTCTAGTTGCGGAGGTTAGGTGTGAAAGGGGGGGGGGTATTCCCACATTACCGCCTCTCTCTCCGTGCCACCCACCACTCTGGTGGGAGTCAGATCTGCAGTAGGCGGGCGTCTCCCGCCTCAGTACGGTCCTCACATCACACTACGGCCGGCGCCCACCACACTGCTGACCGCTGAAGCAGCAGCAGCACGGCGGCTGCAACACGACTGCCGCAGCAGCAACGGCTGCAGCACGTCGGCAGCAGCACGACGACAGCAGCAGCAGCAGCAGCAGCATTAGCAGCAGCAGCAGCAGCAGCAGCACGTCGGCAGCAGCACGTCGGCAGCAGCAGCAGCAGCAGCATTAGCAGCAGCAGCTGCAGCAGCAGCAGCAGTAGTAAAACGGTGGCAGCAGCACGACGGCAGCAGCAGCAGCAGCAGCACGTCGGCAGCAGCACGTCGACAGCAGCAGCAGCAGCAACAACAGCAGCATTAGCAGCAGCAGCTGCAGCAGCAGCAGCAGCAGTAGTAAAACGGTGGCAGCAGCACGACGGCAGCAGCAGCAGCAGCAGCAGCACGGCGGCTGCTGCACGACAGCCACAGCAGCCGCAGCAGCAGAAGCAGCACGTCGGCAGCAGCACGACGGCAGCAGCAGCAGCAGCAGCAGCCGCAGCACGACAGCCGCAGCAGTAGCAGCAGCAGCAGCAGCACGTCGGCAGCAGCACGACGGCAACAACAGCAGCAGCAGTAGCAGCAGCATTAAATCAGCAGCAGCAGCAGCAGCAGCAGCACCAGCACGACAGTAGCAACGGCAGCAGCAGCAGCAGCAGTAACAGCAGCAGCAGCAGCAGCACCTCCACCACGGCAGCCGAACAAAAGGGGGCGACAGCAGCAAAAGGCACTGCAGCCTTGTAGCGGTCTCATCACCACCGTCTGGTGGTGGCAGCCGTCACGCTGGCGCACTGGGAGGATTTCGGTGGCGCCTCAGGGGAGAGCTCGGCGCGGCAACGCCACATCCACCGTGACGCCGCCTCCGTCGAGACAACCCCACCATCACAGCCAAGACGGCACTCCATACCGGTAAGCTCCCCTCTTTCCCATTCTCCTGGGGGGGTCGAGCACCCACACGTTAGCGCTGAGGTGGACGCCGCAGCTGCTCGCGTGTCTGCTGTCCTAGGTCACGACATTGTTGCCGTGGCCACCAGGGTTACGCGCACGGCCCTTGCAGTAGTCGACGCTGCAGCAGTAACCGCCGCCACCCTAGCTGCCGCTGCCCGAGCTTCTCGCGCCTCCGCCTCGACCTCGGCAGGACGCGCTGCTGAGTCATACACCGAAGCCGCCGTCGTCGCCGGTCCGGTGGCTGCCGCAGCTGCAGACATCTTCACTCAGGTTGCAGCAGCCGCCTCTGCTATTTCCTCCGCGACTGCCTCCGCTGCGTCTGCCGTGTCTTCAGCCGCTTCTTCAATTCTTACCTCCACCTCTGGTGCTGTTGCAACTGCCTCATCTGCTCCTTCGACCGTCACCAAGGTCGTCAC
>SZWC01008079.1:2646-14661 GCA_023375785.1 Penium margaritaceum
TCCCTGTCGTCGTCCACCTCGTCACTCTCAGGTCAACAAGAAGCAGAATCACATAGGGGCTGGAGAAGGAGGGGTCATCAGGTTTAGGAGGAGGGAGCTTGAAGGATCTCTAATGAACCTGCATTCAAGTATGACTGGTGCACCTGCGTACAAGTATGTAGGAATGTTAGGTCGAAATCAAAATTGAAAATTTCGACTTCGTTTCGACAAATTTTGATTTCCATTAGTTTCGATTTCGACCAATTTCGAGGAAACGAAAATGAATTTCGTTTCGTTTCGATTCGTGCCTCAAAATTTTCGATTTTGATTCGATTTTGACCTGCATTCATTCATTTTGTTCACATGTCATTCATCATGCTTTTGGCCTATTTTTAAGCTTTTAAACGTGTGAACAGACATGACTGGACAGTCACTTGTCATCATCTTTCTCCATAGATAATTTTTCTTTTAACAAGGATATTAATTTATAGGAATGGAGAACATGCAAGCCGCCCCTGCACCGGCACATCTACGGGGTGTAAAAAGTGTCGCCGCCACCAACGGCACATGAACGGTGGGAATGAGACAGAAATAGAAAGGAGTGAGCTAGGTACCGGCAAAGACCGGTTCAACCGAACACAGAGCGGATAGTCCAAGGGCAAGTGGCAGCCCCACACCCTGTAACAACGGAAGATCCTCTCCCTCCGGGCGATCATCCGCCATCCCGCAACGCACGACGCTGTAGAAGCGGATGGCCGCACACTGGCTGCGCACACCAGCGATGGAAACCCGCTGCGCCACAATAGCCACAGCGCGCTGGGCCCAGCGCTCGAACACCTCTGTAGAGCACGGTCGCGGCCCACGTGCCAGGTAGATCCTGGCGAGGCGGGCGAGGAAGGACCAGAAGTGGTCGCCCATGCCACCCAAGGTCTCCCATGCAAGAGGGCGCATGTAGCGCCCTGACCGTGCCGTCGGGCGATACCGCTCCACCTTGCCCCTCTCTGCTGCCTCAACGGCCATGCCTGGCCCGGATGCTCTGTCGCCCTGGGGATCCACCGTAGTCACGTCAAGAACCCAGGTCAAGCCTGACTCAGGGTCCGACAGCGTCAGGTCCGGACGTGGCTCACCCCCCGCCCCATGTGCCTTGTGGGGCACGCCCCCGCTCTCAACCGTAAATGAAAGCCCATGTACCAGTTCTGAGGTTCCTTATCACTTGATTCAAGCAACACAATCCACTCTACTGATTTTTTTGCATTACGAGCATCCAACAGCTCTCCCTTGCCAAGTGTGCCTTCATCAAACTCGACATCTCCACTCCGAATGAGGTTTCCAGCTGCTTGGTCCCACAACCCATATGCCTTGTGTGTTATGTTAAAGCCAACCATTACACACTTGCGAGCACGTGCATCCAACTTGCCACTTCCTTCCCCTGCTTGGACTTTTGCCTAGGCAGTACAGCCAAAGACCCTCAAGCAAGAGGCACATGGCTTCTTCCCTTACCAAGCCTCTTGTAGCTTCCTGAGCTACATTTCTTCTTTCTTCTCACTGCGTCTGCCAAGTGCTGCTGCCAAAGTGAGATTCACAAGGCAGCAAGCAGTTTTTACAGCTTCAGCCCTAAAGCAAGGTGGGAGTTTGGCGTCGAAGATCATGCTTTGTGTCATGCCGAGGATAGTCATGTTCATTTGCTTGGCAAGGCCATTACTCTGGGGGGCATAAGGTATGGTGGTTGGGTGGTTGATACCGTGTTGGTTCAACCAGCCTTTGCACACCTCGTACTCACTACCGTTATGCGTGCACAACGCTTTGACCTTCTTTCTTATCTGTTGCTCTACCATGGTGACAAACTCTTGCACCTTCTCTTTGACCTCTCCCTTTGCCTTGAGGAAGTAGATCCACATCTTGTGACCGTGGTCATTGATGAAGATCAGGAAACACTTACAGCCACCGTTTGAAGGAGTACGGCTTGTTCCATACACATCAGAGTGAATCAGTTCCAAGATTACTGTCGCACGTTGCCTAGTACGCTCAAAAGGCTTTCTATTTGCCCTGCCTTGGAGGCATGGTGCACAGAGCTTCTTGCACTTTCCCTCATTCTGAGCCTTGTATCCCTCCATCCCATGAACCACTTCGTGCTACTGCATACCTTGCAGTATGCTGTCAGCCACATGGCCAAAGCGCCTGTGCCATATCACAACATTAGTGTTTTTGGTGGATTTGGCTTCCATGGTGACGACCTGTGGGGTAATGTCAGGCTTTGGAGACTTGGGCTATTCAACCGCCACATACCCCTCATATGTGCTCTCAAGGGGCTTGGTCTGCAGTGCATAGAGTCCGTCAACTCTTAAGGCCTGTGCAACGAGACACTCCTTGGCATAGGAGATCTTGATTTCCTTGTTCTTGAAAATCACAACCTCTTCCCCTGTGAAGACGATCGTCATGTCATGGGTTATGATTTTGGACATTGACAAGAGGTTTGCTGTAAAGGATGGCATGTAAACAACGTTCTCTAGCTTCAAGTCTTTTTGAGCACCGTTCACGCTGATGATGATCAACTTGTCTTCTTTGTCTTGTACATGGAAACGGCTGCTGTTGGCACACCTGAAGTGATGTTCGGTATCCCCAATGGAGATGAACCCATCCTTCTCCCTTGAAGAGTGGTGGTTTTTGCCAGAGTTGAGCCCATGGGCTCCTCTCCCTTAGTCATGGGCACACTCTCAGCCATCATGTTTGTCACTTCTCTCTTATCCTTTCCTACGCCTTCGTTCTTACCACCACTATCTCCGTCTTCCTTATTTGGAGCCCTACACTCTTGTGCCAAGTGCCCAGGTTTGCCACAGTTATGACACTTCCCAGGACGCTTTTAACCCTTTTCACCACCACCATTGCCTTTTCCTCCACTTCCACCGCTTCCGTTGCTACTCTGACCAGAAGATGAACTGTTGCCATCGCGACCACTGTATTGTGCAGCATAAGCCAAAAGGTTGGCCTCACTACCTCATACGTTAAATCCTCCTTGTTCCAACTGTCCCAGACGGTGATCAGAGGACCCCAGCTTTCAAGTAACACCATGAGGAGGATGATGGCTTGCATGTTGGTGTCAATTTCCTAGCTCATCTGGGTCACTTGTTGGAGCAGTCCTTCAAATTACAATAGGAAGTCCAGAGTAGACTCTCCCTCGCTCACCCTCATTGAAATTCATTCTTAGAAGGATGAAAAAGCACTTTGTAAAAGCCGTTGATTGGTGCACACATACAAGCTTGTCATACGGCTTTGATGCATGTGTGTTGCTATGGAGATGAGCATGCTGTGACTCATGCACGGATGTCACAAGAATGGCTAGTGCCATGTCATTTTTGATGCTCAATGCTTCATATCCAGGATTGTCTTTTGGTGGTTTGACATCTTCTCCAAGGAACATCTTAAAGTAGCCGCGCACTCTCATGACTATCTCAACTTGCAATGCCACAAGGGAAAACCTTTCGTTGTGAACTTGGTCATGCCACCATTGACCTACTCAAGATTCAGCATCATTGTTGTCGTCATACTACTTCTCTGCTTCTCTTATTCTCTGCTTCGTTGAGGTCGGTCTAGGCAGATGAAGGCTGTTGTCTACTTCCGGTTTAGAAGGTGCACATCTGTTACTTACCCTCAGCCGTTGATGTTTGCTCTGATTTTTTTTCCTTGGATTGAAGCCAAGTGGGAGTGGGAGAGGGAGGGGGAGGCAAAAGCGGGGCAGATCATCTTGGACGCAAGAAAAAAGAGTGGCCTTTGATGCAACGAGGAAAAGAAGAAAAACAGAGCCAACTGAATTTTAAGCAAGGGAGATGGGAAGAAAGGTGCTAATGCATTTTATGGAGTCCTTTTTTGCTTGTGATCATAATCATCACCGTTTTGGGTCAATTGTATTATCTCTAAATCATTGCACGTAGTTTATTGAGAGAGAACTCGGAATAAAAAGTAAACGTAGCGTTGTTATGCCCGGTTTATCGATTTATCATTTTACCGTTATCGGTTGTTTTCATCCTAAGGGAAAAATGGGTTAACCGTTATCGGTGATTAAACCGGTTTTTTTGGTGACCGGTTTATCGCAGTGACCGGTTTGATTTATCAGTCGGCTTTTTTCATTGTGAGTTCATTCAATATGTTTGAAACGTGTTGGGGGGGAATTGAAGGAAAAAATCAGTCGTTTTGGTACTTAAGAGGACAATACACATGATATCTGTCTCTTTTGAGATGGGTACGGGGTGTAACATGAATCCATAGTCTGTCCCAATGGATCCTTTCATTCCGTCCTAGCCGATCTGCCATAACTTGGTAGACCCTCTTGTGCTATATGGGATGCTGCCATGTCCACTACATAATGTTCAGGCTGACTGTTCCCCTTCATTGTCGCGGAACCCCTCTCATTCCAACCCTGTCACTCCATGATGCTTGTGAACCCTGTCACGGATGAATCCCTTCCAGCTGGTCTGCATGCAACACCCCAATATGCAAAGGAACACACAGGAGAAAGATCAAGGCAGACTTCTCCCAAGCACTGCTATCATTCATCACAATCTGTCTTCTTATGAAACAACCTCCACCATCCCTTAAGACATTGTGTCGCAGTGATGGTGTTGGGCTTCATGCGACACCTTGTCTCGGTGACGGTGCGTCTGCCCCCACTGAACACACGTTCAGAGGGAGCACTAGACCCTGGGATGGAAAGGATGTCCCGTGCAGCCTTTGCAAGTCCAGGATAGATTTCCTGATTTTTTCGCCACCACGACAGAGGTGTATCTTCATTTGGATCGAAGTTTGTGCCACTGTNTCATGCCACTCGACACTCTGCAGGTACGGCTTCACAACGCTCTCGAAGGCAGCCTTAACTGATCGTACAGATTCTGCAGAGTCTGCAGAATCTTCAGCGTACCATGACAAGCCAAGACCAGGGTCCAAAACAGTTGCTGCAGTGTACGCATCAGAGGTTATGTCATAGTATTGCTGTAGTTTTTTGCCCGCTTGCTTCAGCCCATCATTGATCACGTCTGGAACCATCTCATCTTGCTGGTTTGTTTTGCACACATCAAGCAACGTGTTGTACCATGGCACACAACAGTTTAGGGTCGGATAGCTAGCAGCTTCCGCATCCGCTCCAATGTCAGCAAATTTTTTCAGAATATTCTTCAAAGTTTTCAGCATTGCCCACTCAGTGTCAAGCATGACACAATCATCTTTGAAGCGTGAAGTGAACGTTCCTTGCATAGCGGCGAAGTCCGTCTTTGCCGCAAGAAAGCTCTTCACCATCATGTACGTAGAAGACCACCTTGTAGGGCAGTCCGTACCAAGGTTCAAAGCCTTCTCACCGCGGATATTCCGCCACTGTTTCATCCTCTTGTGTGAGTATTTGATGGCAAACTTTGTTTGACGAACCTTTTCTAACAACTCCTTGATGGCCGGGTGTCGTACCACCTTGTTAACTGCGAGGTTGGACACATGATTGAAGCACCTAAAGAACCAAAGCTTTCAGAACGAGTCTGGAAAATCTGCGACAAGGTCATCTGCAAGCTTCAAATGTGCAGATGCATTGTCGAAAGTCACGCCACCTATCTTACCCTCCAACCCCCACTCATTGAAAAGGCTCCGGATTAGGGCCTTTTCAAGCGCAAATGACGTGTGGCGTCCTGGTACATAAACAAAATCAAGAATGACATTGTGCAACTCCCACTGATCATCGATCCAGTGTGCTGTTATGGCCATGAATGGTTGCTGGCTGGCGGATGTCCATGTGTCCGTGGTGATGTGGATTTTCCCAGTAGCCTTGTGTATGGTTTCCCTCACTTTCTGTTTGAGTTCTTCATACATTTTCAGCACTGTTTTGGCAAGGGCTTGTCTGCTGCCTATTTGTGCGCGTGGGTTTAAAATGAGGATAACTTTTTTGAACCGTTTTTTGCTCACTAGGTTGAAGGGCAGATCACACTCCACAATCGTCTTTACCAATTCTTCCCACAAGTCTTTCTCGTCATAGTTTGCTTTGCCGGTGCATTTTAAACGAATGGCTTCGTCTGTCTTCGCTTCCGTGTCTTTGCTGGTGCCATAACCATCCGGAAACAGCTTGTTGTATGTATCTGGATGTTTGCGCTTAAGATGACTCACCAAGTTTGATGTGTTGCCTCCANAAGGATGTCCCGTGCAGCCTTTGCAAGTCCAGGATAGATTTCCTGATTTTTTCGCCACCACGACAGAGGTGTATCTTCATTTGGATCGAAGTTTGTGCCACTGTAATACAAGGCTAGCTCATCGCGCTGTTGAGAATTCCGCGGGCGAGCTAGCCTGTAGTAGGCTGTCATTGTTTTTCCTCTCTTTGGGGCAGGCTTCTCTCCAGTGTCGAGGTTTGTTTCATTTTCATGCCACTCGACACTCTGCAGGTACGGCTTCACAACGCTCTCGAAGGCAGCCTTAACTGATCGTACAGATTCTGCAGAGTCTGCAGAATCTTCAGCGTACCATGACAAGCCAAGACCAGGGTCCAAAACAGTTGCTGCAGTGTACGCATCAGAGGTTATGTCATAGTATTGCTGTAGTTTTTTNTACCCTCAGCCGTTGATGTTTGCTCTGATTTTTTTTCCTTGGATTGAAGCCAAGTGGGAGTGGGAGAGGGAGGGGGAGGCAAAAGCGGGGCAGATCATCTTGGACGCAAGAAAAAAGAGTGGCCTTTGATGCAACGAGGAAAAGAAGAAAAACAGAGCCAACTGAATTTTAAGCAAGGGAGATGGGAAGAAAAGGTGCTAATGCATTTTATGGAGTCCTTTTTTGCTTGTGATCATAATCATCACCGTTTTGGGTCAATTGTATTATCTCTAAATCATTGCACGTAGTTTATTGAGAGAGAACTCGGAATNCTTCTCTCCAGTGTCGAGGTTTGTTTCATTTTCATGCCACTCGACACTCTGCAGGTACGGCTTCACAACGCTCTCGAAGGCAGCCTTAACTGATCGTACAGATTCTGCAGAGTCTGCAGAATCTTCAGCGTACCATGACAAGCCAAGACCAGGGTCCAAAACAGTTGCTGCAGTGTACGCATCAGAGGTTATGTCATAGTATTGCTGTAGTTTTTTGCCCGCTTGCTTCAGCCCATCATTGATCACGTCTGGAACCATCTCATCTTGCTGGTTTGTTTTGCACACATCAAGCAACGTGTTGTACCATGGCACACAACAGTTTAGGGTCGGATAGCTAGCAGCTTCCGCATCCGCCCCAATGTCAGCAAATTTTTTCAGAATATTCTTCAAAGTTTTCAGCATTGCCCACTCAGTGTCAAGCATGACACAATCATCTTTGAAGCGTGAAGTGAACGTTCCTTGCATAGCGGCGAAGTCCGTCTTTGCCACAAGAAAGCTCTTCACCATCATGTACGTAGAAGACCACCTTGTAGGGCAGTCCGTACCAAGGTTCAAAGCCTTCTCACCGCGGATATTCCGCCACTGTTTCATCCTCTTGTGTGAGTATTTGATGGCAAACTTTGTTCGACGAACCTTTTCTAACAACTCNTTGTCGAAAGTCACGCCACCTATCTTACCCTCCAACCCCCACTCATTGAAAAGGCTCCGGATTAGGGCCTTTTCAAGCGCAAATGACGTGTGGCGTCCTGGTACATAAACAAAATCAAGAATGACATTGTGCAACTCCCACTGATCATCGATCCAGTGTGCTGTTATGGCCATGAATGGTTGCTGGCTGGCGGATGTCCATGTGTCCGTGGTGATGTGGATTTTCCCAGTAGCCTTGTGTAGGGTTTCCCTCACTTTCTGTTTGAGTTCTTCATGCATTTTCAGCACTGTTTTGGCAAGGGCTTGTCTGCTGCCTATTTGTGCACGTGGGTTTAAAACAAGGATAACTTTTTTGAACCGTTTTTTGCTCACTAGGTTGAAGGGCAGATCACACTCCACGATCGTCTTTACCAATTCTTCCCACAAGTCTTTCTCGTCATAGTTTGCTTTGCCGGTGCATTTTAAACGAATGGCTTCGTCTGTCTTCGCTTCCGTGTCTTTGCTGGTGCCATAACCATCCGGAAACAGCTTGTTCTATGTATCTGGATGTTTGCGCTTAAGATGACTCACCAAGATTGATGTGTTGCCTCCAGAATTGCGTCGTGTACATTTGCACAATGAACATATTTGTGCATCACTGTCTTCCGGGTCTGTGTCGTAAACTGTGTACACTACATGTTTCCGGTCTCTTGTCTTAGTCTCGGTGGTGGCTTTTTTTGCATGCTTTCCCTTCCTACCCTTACCGCCTACTTTCGATGTTTTTTCGGACAGAATCTGTGCCGGCTCAGACACATTATCTTCTTCAACTGCTGCCTTGATGGCCTCGTCTGACCACCCACGTTTCTCTGCATATGCACCGAACGCATCCCCCAAAAGTTTTTTCGCCCAGAGAATTTGTTCCTTGACTTTGTTCCATGGCACATCAGCTCCATAGGACTGGACACTCATGGGCGCATCAATGATTGGCAGTGACTGTGAAACCTGTGCTGCAGGTTGCCCATCTAGGACAGCACCCTCGGGTGCTGCCTCTGTTCCCTTTCCTCCCTTTTCCACTGCACCTCTACACTTAACTCTCCCCCTTCCCCTTCCCACTTTCACACATCTCCCTCTCTTCTTCGTACCTCGTTTGGCTGTCTCTTCAGCCACTCCCCTTTCTTCATCAATGGGCACATCATGCACATCGTTCGTACCTGGCAGCTCACGTACCTGCGCCGACGCTGGCTGGTTGTCCTGACAAAGCGCACGGTTTTCCGCGAGTGGCGTGAAGGGATTGTCCGTGAGCGGCAGCACCTCCAAGCTTGCGTCAACCTGTTGGGTGGCCTCTTGAACGTGTTCCACCAGTGCCACAGGACCCCCGTCATTCGCCTCCCGCTTCCGCTTCCCTCGTTTGTCCGGGTTCAAACGTGCGACAGTGGCCACTGCCGTGGACACTGCCATGGCCCCCTGTGAAAGCGTCCCTACAGCATCCCTCCCACTTGTACCCGAATCCGGGGAACTGTGCCTTTGGGTAGACACGGGTCCAGTCACACTCTTCGCTCGAGATGGAGCATTTGGACCGGTGTTGGGTGGGGAAGGAGAGCCACTGGACAGGTCATGTGTTGTGTTGGTGGGCTCCTTGGGTGGAGTTGCAGGATGGTTTTGTTCAGCCACAGTACGTTGACGGCGGCGTCCTTCCATAAGGGCACGAGCAAACTCCCGCACGTGCTCTCCGGCCTCAGGATTGCTGTCAGGGCAAAGACTGTTGCCATAGTGGAATGTGCTGGTCTCATCACTGTCAGGAGAACATGACCTGCTGCATGAAACATCCGTGGATAAATCATTGTCGCTGCGACCTTTTCCACTTGAGTTCAAGCTTGGAGACCTGCTCGCGCCGGCAGAGTTGCTGGCAGCCTTGGCAGCGCCGGCAGAGTTCCTGGAAGCCTTGGCAGCGCGGGCATAGTTGCTGGAAGCCTTAGCAGCGTCGGCAGAGTTGCTGGAAGCCTTAGCAGCACGGGCAGAGTTGCTGGCAGCCTTAGCAGCGTCGGCAGAGTTGCTGGAAGCCTTAGCAGCGCGGGCAGAGTTGCTGGCAGCCTTAGCAGCGTCAGCAGAGTTGCTGGAAGCCTTAGCAGCGCCGGCAGAGTTGCTGGCAGCCTTAGCAGCGTCAGTAGAGTTGCTGGAAGCCTTAGCAGCGTCAGCAGAGTTGCTGGCAGCCTTAGCAGCGTCAGTAGAGTTGCTGGAAGCCTGGTTAGTAGTGCTTCGTCTCACCGCAGATGGTAAGGAGAACTCACTCCCTTGGCTACCATTCTGCCGTGGGAAAGCTTCAGCAGGAGTCGGCCACATGCTGTTCAAGTTCCGTGCGTGAGTCATGTTGGAAGGGTGGAATGATGGTAGAGGGTAGAGACTGTAGTGTGTGGCTGAAAGTTGACCGTAATTTGCCCTGGCCTGGTAGTGACTCCATAAAGAAGTGTACGCATAGAGGAGGTGACGTGGCGCAGCCAGTGGAATCTGCGGCTCGCACTTAGTGCGACGCCTGGGGGCGGTCCGATGGACATGGCGGCTCGGATGAATGTAGCCGCCATGGCCGTTGGCTGGTGGCTTCGAGTAAGGAATTCTTACAAGGCCTTAAAAAAATTGTGACATCTGTTTTCACTGAAGGGTGACTAACGTTTGCAAAGTGGATGAGTTTGTGACCTGTTGGAAGGCACTGTGACCGGCGACGTCGTTCATAACGTTGCCGCAGGTGGAAAAACGGCTTTACCGACAAAAAAATTGTGCCATCGGCGTTGGACAGGCTGAACGTCCGTTTACCGTGAGCCGTTAACGTCAATGTTGCTTACAGTGAAACATGTAATGTTTATTCCGTGGTTGGGAGTGCTTAGTCGGGGAGAACATACGTGTCCGGACTACAAACCTAATTATGTGGAGAGCGTTCTGTGCGTGAACGACCGATTTATGGAAAAAGGGAAAACGTGGCTTGTCATCGTCTGTGCTGCAGGCCATCGCTATGAAATTTTCTTTTTCCTTTCGTTCATGCCTGGTAGTTCGCGTGAGTGTTCCACCGATTTATAATGCGTGCAGGCCGCGAACTCACGCACACTCCACCCACGGGAAAAAAAAAATCGTCTAAAGTAGGGGCCGTCACGTACAACGACGACAGCGCCGTTCGCGTCCTCGGGTGCGACGGGCCGTCAGGCAGGCACTTCGCTGCATCGAGAAGCGCAGCCAAGTCTTGGACGACGTGACCGGTTAATCGCATCCTTGCGCGATCGACCGTCGCCCAGGCTGGTCTCCGACGCGCTACTAGCCTGGCCGGCGGAAGTCCCACACGTGAAGTCACCGGTGAAGCGGTGAACGTCTGGCATGCGCTCGCGGATACACCGTCCGGTGTTTCCGGTTGCACCACCGGTGTTTTTTTTCACCGGTACGTGCTTCCAGCCTGTTGGTGCGACGGTTCTCCAGAGAGACAGTTTATGAGTTAACAACCCTAAGTAGACGGGTCGCAAACGATCGTAAACTTTGGTGGATACGTGGCATCGCCAAAGGGAGGGTGCTATTCTTGCCTGCTACTTGGTGGGGTGGTGTTTTTGTTGGGAGGCATGTTTGCGTGCTATCCTATGAGGGAGCCATCTTTGCGTGCTAGTTTTTTTGGGGGGGGGGCATTTGAGTGTGCTTCTTTCCAAAGGGCGCTATTTGTCCATTTTTCTTGCCCACCCATGGAATGGCTCGGCTGCCTCCAAGCCCGGGGACGGCCAGAGCACTGCGCCGCTCATCACACGGCAAACTCTTCCCCCCTCCCGCGCCCCTCCCCCCCCCCTCCCTGGACCTATATTCCTGTTTTTTCCGCACGGGAGTTCAACTTATGTCCAAGGGAAACTCGCGCGACTTGTTTGAACCCGTCAGCTGGCGGTCGTCAGCCATGAGGGTGACTGTCCCGCCCCTGAGGGACAGCTGGACGGTCCCGATTCAGGGAGTGGTAGTGGGGGGGTGTCGAGGACTGGTTCCCCGCTCGATCGGCCGGTTCCGACCCGTAGATCTTCTACAGCCTGCGTACCTTGCCGACTGCCCAAGAGGCGTGCGCGGCACGCCTCTGGAGGCCGCGCGGCACGCCCGAGGATAGGTGCGTACGCGGTGTGCAAGTTGGGAGTAGCCGGCGCTACAACGTGAAGTCCAGCTGGAGCAGCAGCGACACGAACGCGTGCTGCTGGAAGGCAACCAGCTGCCTCTGTTGCCATCAACCAGCAAAGTCCAAACCCTTCCGGCGATTCCCCTGGCACGAGTGAGGGCGGAGTTGCTGCTTCTGGCCTTGGAGATTCGAGTCAGGTCCCGCTTCCGCGGGACCTGACTGTGCTTTGTCTGTGCTTCTCAGAGGTCTAACTCCTGGATCTGTTGTCGCGGCGAGTTGCACAGCCTGCAGCCGCGCACGCGCGTACATCGGCTCGTCACCTGCCTTGGCTGCCCATATAACACTGATACTCAAGCGTTGGTTCGACCATGGGGGGGGCAGTGGAAGGCGATGAAGCAGAATGGG
>SZWC01008079.1:64174-99946 GCA_023375785.1 Penium margaritaceum
GTCGACACCGGAGACAGGCTTCTGCCCACAGATGCCAAGCACAATGGTGAGCACGCGCGCTAATCCCCACAGCGACTGCAACGACGGCTTCCTCTTCTAGTCGGAGCCTATCACCTGTGCATGCACTGCAAGGCTTGGTGCAGTGCTCAGCAGCGCCTTGGCAGCCAGCGAGACAAGCGGAGCAAACGCATGGGAGGGAAGAACAGCATTGCTGCTCAGTGGCCAGAGACAGTGCACGACAAGCCGCGGCAAAACGCGCACCATGCATGACTTGGAGCCATTCCTGTCCACAACATGGTCTTGCACTTCAGCACCACCACGGGCTTCATCATGGTTTGCCACACTCTCGAGCAGTGCAGCACACGCTGCCAACCATTGCGACGCCGTCAGACCACCACGCTGCATTGCCTCGCCCGCCCAGTGCCTGGCTGCACAGAAAAGAGCACCCACGGCTGTTTGTGCCACTGTCCAGCTAGTCCTACCACAGCACTCCTGAGTGTCTGCCGCAGTACCAACAGTGGCTTGCAGCGTTGGATGCGCAGCAGGAAGCAACAGAAGGCGGACACCGTCGTACAAGATGGACAGTAGAGAGTGCAGAATTTGGTCGTCAGAGAGTTTGGAGCTTGCCTTTCTTACAGCCCCTTGTGGCTCATACCCCTTCCCTCTCCGCTCATTCCTTGGCTCCATAAGGGCCAGTACAGCTGTAGCTTGCGCAATCCATGCGTGTGCCCGCGATGGTGTGGAAATGCTTGGCATGTGCAATGAGGAGCCGCCTGCTTCACCCAAACAATGTGTTGCTCTGCTTTCTTGCTCTATCAGCTTGCTGCAGCAGTGAGCAGCGAGCGCCTGGTGGAAGGTTTTGTGGCCTAACTCCAGCCTCGTCCGGTACTGATGAGGTGCCATGCTTGCCTCTATGACCCACTGAGACTCTTCTGCCTTGTCAACATCCATGCCCCACACCAGCACGCCCTCCATGTCAAAAAAGTGTTCGCTACCACGTGCAACCTCCTCTTCCTCTTCAACCAAGTTTCCCCTTCCAAACGCACGGCGCGTCTTCTTGCACTGAGACCTCTTCTGCTCCCTCCGAAGTTGCTTCTTGAGCAATGTCAGCCGCTACAGCTGCTGCGAAACGAATGGCGGTGACAGGCATGCAAGCACAAGCACCACCTGCACCGCCATGTCTGCTTCACACTCTCACATCGCGGCATGCACATCCGCCACATGCAGCTGCGAAAGTGGAGACGCAGCATTCGCAATGAGCACCCACTCCCACGCATCCACCACCTGTTCCTCACTCGACATGCCGCTGCCTCCAGCCACCGTGACACCATCTTGTGGTCCCAGGTGTTGCAACGGTTGCAGCACAAGCTGCTGCTGCCAACAAACAGCTGTGAGTGTGGCCAAGTCCCTGATATAGGAGGTGGGGTCAGCCAACGCCGCTCTTGCGATTAAACCCAACGGCGTTTGCTCTCGTTGCAGAGACTCCATCTGTACCGCAACAGCTCCTCTTGCCGCAACTCCGAGTGAGTTGGGCTCTGAGCCTTCAACATCACCCTCCGCTTCGCTGACCATTGCCTCCCCTTCTGCAGACACGCCACTGTAACTAGAGTGCCTGCCCCACTTGCCCTCAGGCGGCATGGCTCCGGCACTGCTATTTCCGCCAGCCACTCCGTCATCAGCTACGGTACTGCGGAGCCGCTCCATGTACATGGGCTGCAGCTTGTCAACGTGCTGTGCAAGAAGTGTGGAGAACGGCACATTCAGCTACACATAGTGCTCTATGGCGTACCCCTCTGGATGGCGCGGTTCACGCAGCATAAACACTGACTCCTGCGCTAGCAGACCACCTGCCACCTCCTCTGACAATACCACCTCCCGCCACACTTCCAGAAACACTGCTCGTAGCACTTGCTGACGTTGGTCACCGCCATCTTCACCCATACCTCCTGCCTCATCCTCGACGCCGTGCGGCTGCTGCTGCTGCTGCTGTTGTGCAAGAGCCAAGTAGGTTGTGAGGCCACCATGCCGCTCCAGCAGCAGAAGTAGCTTTGCAAGGGGAGCACGGACTGCGCTCGTCACTGCACCCAACAGCGCAGCACCTAGTGAGCCGCTGACTGCCAGACGACCACTGTCCGCAACCACCACTGCCTGCCACTTGCACCCGAACAGCAGTGAAGTCCAACTCTCGACCCTTCCACCTGCCTGTGCCCCGTCTTCATCGTCCTCTTCTTCCTCATCTTCTTCCTGCCGCTGCTGCTGCAGCAAGGTGCACACGCCTCTGAACAGCATCTCCTGGAGCTCTGAGTCTGAGCAGATGGCCTGTGTTAGATGGCGGATGTGCACAGACGGGTCATGCACCATACCCACACCATTGCCTTGTGGGTAGCGGATGCACTGCAGCGCCCACGTCACGGCAGCAGCCACGTTGCTCGGTGGCAGATAGCATGGCGCAAAATCCGCTTCACTCGTGCAAACCCGTAGGGCAGAGTCAGCATGGCGGGCTCCGTTGGCTTTGGGAGGCGATGGGGTCGACAGAATGTCCGGCACAGATATCCCAAGCATGTGCCTGCACGCAAGTGACACATTTACGAGTTGAGGTTGACATAAGCACAACAGTAGACGTCACTGTACACCATGACATGGCCTTTCAGCAATGTTTTGAAGCATGTCAGTGTGAGATTAGGGACCAACGCAACCAGTGACAAGGCACTCTCACAGCACAACGGTATTCATTAGGCAGCGGCGACAGCAACCACATCAGCTGTGGCATGAGCAGCACAGCAGCATGAGTGTTGGCCACAAGTCTCCCATCCTCCTTTCTTCTCATGCGTGTGAGCTGCGGAGAAAGACATGTGAAATTCTTCTGCCCACCAAAGCAAAAACACCTTCATTGTGCGTAGCACATGGCTTTGGNCCTGAAGCACCAGCACATGTCCTCCGCTACCATCACATTCTTCTGCAGCCGTTGTTGGTCGCATGGCACTGCTACCTTCCTCCTCAAGACAGCTCCTCCAAATGTTGTCGCTGTTGCTGTCGTTGTTTCTGCTGTTTTTGTTCGTGTTGCTGCTGCTGCTGATGATGCCGCCGCCGCCGCTGCTGCTGCTGCTGCTGCTGCTGCTGCTGCTGCTGCTGCTGGTGCTAGTGTTGCTAACGATGGTAGTGCTGCTAGTTGCAGCGTTGTCTATTACGCTGCCACAAGTGGTGGTATTGACACCAGTATTGCTCCCAGGTCCATGGTCGCTGTTATTCTCGTCGCCTGTGATGTTGCCACCACTGCCATTGAGTCTATCGCTCTCCATGTGCTTCTCAATGCTTAGCTGGCTGCTATCAGCGTCTCCATGGGATCCTCCGTCCTCCCCACCAGCATTCAGGCCGAGGTCACCACTGCCGATCTGGCTGAGAGGTGTGGCCGTGGGCTGTGCGTCCACCCCCACAGGCTCAACGCTAACCTCCACACACTCGTAGCATGGTGGAAAGAAGCGGTGCAGCAGCTGCTGCAGCTGCCGCTCGCACGTCAGGTGGTCAAGACACTCCACCTGCCACAGCCTTGTAATGACGTCCTTGTGCTCCTTGCTTTCCCCTCCCTCACTGTGTCAGGCTGTCCATGGTGTTTCCCCGTGGCATTCACTCTAAATCCTCCTGTTCTCGTGAAAGCGGGTGCAGACGAGAGTGTGTGTGGCAGCATGGTTGTGTCTCGGTCCTGACATGCAAGCTGCATTGTTGACTGCAGGTGGTTGAGAAGGCGCAGCGGTTCACGAGCGATGAGGGGCAGCTGCCAGTTGTGGTGTTGGATGAAGTGGGGCTCACCGAGGTCTCTGCAAACAACCCGCTCAAGGTCAGTGGCCTATGTCCAAAGGTGTTGGGCAGCATGCTTGGTATGCTTCAATAGAGATAGAGAAACAGAGATACCTGAAGAATTCTGCTATATGCGCCAATGGGAAGTCATGATGTTTGCGTGAGAGAGGCACACCTTCGAGCCTGCCACGGGAGAGGAGGGCAGGCAAGAGTTGAAGATTCCAACCAATGCCGTTGTGTGTGACACGGCATGGCATGAGACATGCAGGTGCTGCACACACTGCTGGAGGTGGAGGAGCCAGACGTGGCAGTGGTAGGCATCAGCAACTGGGAGTTGGACGCCGCCAAGATGAACCGTGCCATCCACCTCTCGTTGCCCGATCCTAACGTAGGCCAGCTCACTGAAACGGCCATGGCCATCCTTGCGAATCACGGCATGGAGCAGAAGAGCTTGGAGGGTGAGGTAGCCCGCAGCAGACTGGCGCACGTGTGCCGTGCGCACGTGGCGCACTGTGTAGCACAGTCGCAGCCAAACCTGCACGGCCTGCGTGACCTCTACTCGCTACTGCGCTGCCTCAGCCGCTCCCAAGCAGGGCGGTCGTGGGTACTGGAGAAGAGCCCTCGTGTGGACGAGTGGCTGGCACTGCGGCACGCCGTTTCCCGCAACTACGGCGGCGCACCGGCGGACGAAGAAGCGCTGTGGAGGGCTTTTGTGATGGGCAGGCGTATAGGCTCTGAAGATCGTCGTGGTGTCGCAGGCGGAAATGTGACACTGCCGGGCGCGGTTGGCGGGCTTGCGGGGGAGGATGTGCAGGAGCTGGTGCGCGAGAACATGGACGACGAGGACGCCAGACACCTCTTGCTGATAACTTCGGTGAGTTGCTGTGTGTCATAACGTCTCCTTCTCATGTGTGTCATAACGTCTCCTTCTCATGTGTGTCATAACGTCTCCTTCTCATGTGTGTCATAACGTCTCCTTCTTATGTGTGTCATAACGTCTCCTCATGTGTGTCATAACGTCTCCTTCTCATGTGTGTCATAACGTCTCCTTCTCATGTGTGTCATAACGTCTCCTTCTCATGTGTGTCATAACGTCTCCTTCTCATGTGTGTCATAACGTCTCCTTCTCATGTGTGTCATGTTGTACGAGCTTTGTTCACAATCCCATGTGCTCACTTCCAAGCGCATTCCACTGCAGTTGGTTCATCTTCCGTGTGACCGATCAGACATGGAACACAACGTGGTGCAAGTGCACAACGTTGCCATGTTTGATGTTGCTGCTCTAGTCACCTGTGTTTGATGCCTTGCTTGTGTGTATGCACCTCGGTTCGTTCTTGTATCACAAGTGCACATGATGCCTCATGCTCTCTGTTTGGCCATGGACTTGGGATGTGCAGGGCGAACCAGCAGCAAACCTGATGGACTTCATGCACAGCACGGACAACTCGTTCGTGGTGGTGCATGGCAGCTCGTTTCCTGACGACGCTGCAAGTGCCGACTACAGCTATGCTCTCCTCAGTGCCATCATCCTACACATGGAGGCTGGCAGGTGTGCGTGTGCCCTTGCTGCACGTTTGGAGTGCAGAGTGTGTTGTACAAAACCCGTGGATGTGCAGAGGGAATGAAGGGAGGGAGGGCGGAGGAGGGTTCCACTGGGCCATTCTTTATCACTCGGACAGGGAGTGGATGTTGCTACTGCGTGGTGGCGCAGCCGCATCATCCGGCTGTTGAGTCCAGCAGATGACTGTTTGTGACGGACGGATGAGTGATGGTGGTGGTGCTGCAGGCGCATGCTGTTACGCGACGTGGAACGCATATGGAGTGCGCTGTACGACATGCTGAACCAGCACTACACCGTCGTGGGAGGCCGTCGCAACTGCCGCATTGCACTGGGCCCACACAACAACCCCATGTGCTACGTGCACCACTACTTCCGCTGCATCGTGCCTGTCGACGCCGCACATGTGCCCGTCATGGACCCTCCGTTCCTCAACCCCTTTGAGAAACAGGTGCGTGCGTCATTCGCAGCGCAGCTCTTGCAACGTTTGCATGCATCAACTTCACCGCGGTGTCTCGGTAGTGAGGGGAAGTTGGCTGTGGTTGTCCTGGGAACAAGGAAGCAGGTCTACAATATGTATTGTAGTAGAGAAACGTTTTCTCCGCTGGATGACAGGCTCCACTGCTGAAGTGTTTTGGAGCAGAAGCAGAGGGAGTGTGGAAGAAGCTTGTAACCAGTCACCACCCTCTCCTCTCCTCTGCTGTGTGCAGGTGCTGACGTACGACTCAGTGCTCGACAAGTGGCAGAGGGATGTGCTTGAGCTGCTGCAGCAGTGGGTGGCCAACGTCTCTGCCATGCCGCAGCATGCACAAGCTACCGCAGTAGGCGCGCTAAGGACTGTCAACCATGCCAGCATGTCCTATGGCTTGCCCACAAACTTCACTGCAGCGGATATGTTTGTGGGCTTTGATGCCAATCTGCTGCCGTCGCTTGTGATTGCACTCGCGCGCGAGACGATGATGCAGCAGCAGGAGACGTCGCAGTTGGGACAGACTGGTCTTCTCCCGCAGCAGCCAGATGTGGGCATGCTGAAAAGGTGGGCATGCATTCTTCTCTCGTTTCTTTATGCGATTTGAAAGATTGCAGTCTGGATATTGTCAAATTTCGTAATCCAGGATGTTTTGCAGGGAAAAGTGGCAGCATGTTTCCAGACCTTTGTGTTGACCACATGTTGGTCAAGTGCAGCTCCACATGTAATAACCATTGTTTCTGTGTTTTGTGCAGGGCACAGCAGTGTCTGATGGCTGTGGCTGCAGTAGATGGAGTCTTTCGAGCACAGCTGTCAGTCGCAGCTGTTCAAGAGGCTGCTGCTGCCGCTGCGGCTGCTGCTGGTGCTGCTGGTGGTGGTAGCTCGGGACANTATTGCAGTCTGGATATTGTCAAATTTCGTAATCCAGGATGTTTTGCAGGGAAAAGTGGCAGCATGTTTCCAGACCTTTGTGTTGACCACATGTTGGTCAAGTGCAGCTCCACATGTAATAACCATTGTTTCTGTGTTTTGTGCAGGGCACAGCAGTGTCTGATGGCTGTGGCTGCGGTCGATGGAGTGTTTCGAGCACAGCTGTCAGTCGCAGCTGCTCAAGAGGCTGCTGCTGCCGCTGCGGCTGCTGCTGGTGCTGGTGGTGGTGGTAGCTCGGGACAGGCTGACACCGCTGGAGGTGCTGCTTGTGTGCAGCACCTCCAGCGGTGGTTTCTGCAAAGGATTGAGCTTGAAAGCCTCCCAGCACTAGTCGATGCCCTTGTGAGTCTGCAGATATTCCTTTCTTTGCCTCCCCTTGTTCTCTCTCCTTCCCCTCCTCTCATCTCCTCTCATTGCCTCTCGTCGTCCCAAGTTCTTGCCCCTCATTGTCCTCCTCCTTCCTTCCCTGCCAACTCCTTGCCCTCTTTGACTCTTCTTGCTTGTCCTTATCCGTCCTTGCTCAGCTTTCACATGCTTCCCTCAGCCTTGCCTGTCCTTCTCCTCCCTCGCCCACCCTTGCTTATCCTTCCACAACTCTGTTCATGTCCATGCTGAGGTCCTCCATTTCCCCTCTGCCCAGCCTCGTGTGGCGATGGTGCTTGCCAGACCACCTACCACTCTTGCCTGCTCTGCCAGCATGGCAGATGCAGACGAGATGCTGAGAGGGCTGGGTTGCATCTCGCTCTAATTCAGTGTATGTGCCATTTTCGTCATACTCAACAGTCCCATTTTGCTCCCGTGAGATCGTGTTGGTTGCAAAACAACCAGATTGTGGCCATGTTGTGCTCGTACTTTGTGGGTGTTCTCCGCATCTGTTGTGTTGAGTTCTTGGCAGCTCACCGGCAGCCTGCCACAAGATGGGCTTACTGACGTTGCTGGGGGAGGTGGCGTGAGATCACGTATCGTTGTGCGCACACGCAGCAGCATCCTGACCAGCGCAGCTGTTCTGATGAATAGCTGCTGCAGCACACGCCACAGCACGGCACGAGTGAAGGTGCGCGGATTTGCTTTGAGGTTGACTAAAAGAGAGGTGTCAGCAGCACTGCTCCTTGGCGCCTTGTGGCACATGCTTTGGTGTTCCATTGCCATGCTGGCTCTGGTGATGGCTTTTGTCAGAGAATGCTTTGCACTAGGTAAACTGGTAGTGCCCATGACTCTCTAGTGCTTCTTGCAACACAGTTCTAGTAGCGTGCGTGTCACCTTCCTTTCAACTATTCCTCCCTTGAACCGTCGTCGTGTAGGATGCCGCTGCTGCTGTTTGCGCACCACTGCGGCCCTAGTTGTACCCTAGTTACGCCTCAGTTGAGCACTAGCTACGTCCTAGTTGCGCCCAAGTTGCGCCCTAGTTACGCCTTAGTTGTGCCCTGGTTGCGCCCTGCTTGCGCCCTACTTGCACCCTACTTGCGCCCTAGTTGCGCGCTAGTTGCGACCTAGTTGCACCCAACTTGCATCCTACTTGCGCCCTACTTGCGCCCTACTTGCACCCTAGTTGCACCCTAGTTGAGCCCTAGCTGCACCCTAATTGCATCCTACTTGCGCCCGAGTTGTGCCCTTGTTTCACCCTCCTTGCGCCCTACTTCCGTCCTAGTTGCGCCCTACTTGCGCCCTAGTTGCGCCCTAGTTGCGTCCCACTCGTTCTACTTGCGTCCTACTTGCCTCCTAGTTGTGCCCTGCTTGCACCCTAGGTGCGCCCTAGTTGCATCCTAGTTGCACCTCAGTTGGATACTAGCTACACCCTATTTGCGCCCTAGTAACGTCCTACTTGCGTCCTACTTGCGCCCTACTTTTTCCCTAGTTGCGCCCTACTTGCGCTCTAGTCGCGCCTCAGTTGGGCACTAGCTACGTCCTAGTTGCGTCCTAGTTACGCCCTTGTTGCGCCCTAGTTGCACCCTAGTTGCACCCTCGTTGCGCCCTACTTGCGCCCTAGTTGCACCCAATTTGTGTCCTAGTGTCTCCCTACTTGCACCCTTCTTGTGTCCTACTTGCGCCCTACTTGTGCCCTACTTGCAAACTAGTTGTGCTCAGTTGCACCCTGGTTGCACCCTACTTGCGCCCTACTTGCGCCCTACTTGCGCCCTACTTGTGCCCTAGTTGTGCCCTAGTTGCACCCTACTTGTGCCCTACTTGTGCCCTAGTTGCACACTAGTTGCGCCCTAGTTGCGCCCTAGTTACGCCATATATGCGACCTAGTTCCGCCCTTCTTGCGCCGTAGTTGTGCCCTAGTTGTGCCCTAGTTGCGCCCTACTTTCACTCTACTTGCGTCCTACTTGCACCCTACCTACGTCCTAGTTGCATCCTACTTACGCCCTACTTGCGTCCTAGTTGTGCCCTACTTGCGCCCTAGTTGTGGCCTTCTTGCGCCCTACTTGTGCCGTAGTTGCGCCCTAGTTGCCTCCTAGTTACGTCCTAATTGCGCCCTAGTTGCGCCCTAGTTGCGCCTCAGTTGGACACTAGTTATGTCCTGGTTGCGCCCTAGTTGCGCCCTACTTGCGCCCTAGTTGTGGCCTTCTTGCGCCCTACTTGTGCCGTAGTTGCGCCCTAGTTGCCTCCTAGTTACGTCCTAATTGCGCCCTAGTTGCGCCCTAGTTGCGCCTCAGTTGGACACTAGTTATGTCCTGGTTGCGCCCTAGTTGCGCCCTAGTTGCGTCCTACTTGCGCCCTACTTGCGCCCTACTTGCGCCCTACTTGTGCCCTTGTTGTACTCTGGTTGCACCCTAGTTGCGCCCTAGTTGCGCCTCAGTTAGGCACTAGCTGCGCCCTAGTTGCGCCCTAGTTGCGTCCTACTTGCGCCCTACTTGCGCCCTACTTGCGCCCTACTTGTGCCCTTGTTGTACTCTGGTTGCACCCTAGTTGCGCCCTAGTTGCGCCTCAGTTAGGCACTAGCTATGCCCTAGTTGCGCCCTAGTTGCGCCCTAATTGCATCATAGTTACGCCCTAGTTGCGTCCTACTTGCGCCCTACTTGCGCCTCAGTTGCGCCCTAGTTGCGCCATAGTTGCGCCCTACTTGCGCCCTAGTTGCGCCCTAATTGCATCATAGTTACGCCCTAGTTGCGTCCTACTTGCGCCCTACTTGCGCCTCAGTTGCGCCCTAGTTGCGCCATAGTTGCGCCCTACTTGGGCCCTACTTGCACCCTAGTTGCGCCCAAGTTCCACCCTAGTTGTTCCGTACTTGCGCCCTACTTGTACCATATTTGTGGCCTAGTTGCACCCTAGTTGTGCCCTCGTTGCAACCTACTTGCGCCCTACTCCTAGTTGCCTTGCGCCCTAGTTGCACCCTAGTTGCGCCCTAGTTGCGCCCTAGTTGCACCCTAGTTGTTCCGTACTTGCGCCCTACTTGTACCATATTTGTGGCCTAGTTGCACCCTAGTTGTGCCCTCGTTGCAACCTACTTGCGCCCTACTTGCCCACTACTTGCGCCCTAGTTGCACCCAAGTTGCACCCTAGTTGCACCCTACTTGTGCCCTACTTACACCCTAGTTACGCCCTAGTTGCACCCTAGTTGCGTCCTAGTTGTACCCTAGTTGCGCCCTACTTGCACCCTAGTTGCACCCTACTTGCGCCTTACTTGCGCCCTAGTCGCACCCTAGTTGCGCCCTTGTTGCGCCCTATTTGTGCCTTACTTGCGTCCAACTTGCACCCTAGTTGCGGTCTACTTTTGTCCTCATTGCGCCCTATTTGCGCCCTACTTACGTTCTCCTTGCATCCTACTTGCGCCCTACTTGCGCCCTAGTTGCGCCTCAGTTGGACATTAGCTACGCCCTAGTTGCGCCCTATTTGCGCCCTGCTTGCACCCTACTTGCACCCTACTTGCACATTAGTTGCACCCTAGTTGTGCCCTAGTTGTGCCCTAGTTGCGCCCTAGTTCGCCCTAGTTGCGCCCTAGTTGCACCCTACAAGTGCCCCACTTGCGCTCTACTTGCGTCCTACCTACACCCTACGTGCGCCCTACTTGCACCCTACATTCGTCCTACTTGCATCCTAGTTGCGTCCTCCTTGCACCCTGCTTGCGTCCTACTTGCACCAAACTTGCGCCCTAATTGCACCCTAGTTGCGCCCTAGTTTCACCTTACTCATGTCCTGCTTGCGTCCTAGTTACACCATAGTTGCACCCAAGCTGCGCCCTAGTTGCGCCCTACTTACGCCCTTGTTGCGTCCTACTTGTGCCCTAGCTGCACCCTAGTTTCACCCTCGTTGCGCCCTACTTGCATCCTAGTTGCACCCTACTGGCGCCCTAGTTGTGCCCTAGTTGCGTCCTACTCGTCCTACTCGCATCCTACTTGCGTCCTAGTTGCGCCCTACTTGCACCCTAGTTGTGCCCTAGTTGCACCCTAGTTGCACCTTAGTTGGACACTAGCTACGCCCTATTTGCGCCTTAGTTGCGCCCTAGTTGTACCCTACTTGCGCCCTGCTTTCACCCTACTTGCGCCCTAGTTGCGCCCTACTTGCGCTCTAGTTGCACCTCTGTTGGGCATTAGCTACATCCTAGTTGCACCCTAGTAGCGCCCTTCTTGCACCCTAGTTGCTCCTTAGTTGCGCCCTAGTTGCGCCCTAGTTGCGTCCTTGGTGCGCCCTAGTTGCGCCCTAGTTGTGCCCTAGTTGCGCCCTACTTGCGCCCTAATTCTGCCCTAGTTGCGCCCTAGTGTCTCCCTACTTGCACCCTATTTGTGCCGTACTTGCGCCCTACTCGTGCCCCACTTGCGCCCTAGTTGTGTCCTAGTTGCGCCCTAGTTGCATCCTACTTGCGCCCTAGTTGCACCCTGCTTGCGCCCTAGTTGCGCCCTACTTGCGCCATAGTTGCACCATAGTTGTGCCCTAGTTGCACCCTACTTTTACCCTACTTGCATCCTACTTGCACCCTACTTGCGCCCTAGTTCCATCCTATCTACGCCCAAGTTGCGCCCTAGTTGCGCACTAGTTGCACCCTAATTGCACCTCATTTGGGCACTAGCTACGCCCTAGTTGTAGCCTAGTTACGCCCTATATGTGCCCTTGTTGTGCCCTACTTGCGCCCTACTTGCGCCGTAGTTGCGCCCTAGTTGCGCCCTAGTTACGTCCTTGTTGGGCCCTAGCTACGCCCTAGTTGCACCCTAGTTGCGCCTCAGTTGGGCACTAGTTACGTCCCAGTTGCGCCCTAGTTGCGCCGTAGTTGTGTCCTAGTTGCGTTCTATTTGCGCCCTACTTGCGCCCTACTTGTGCCCCAGTTGTGCCCTGGCTGCGTCCTAGTTGCGTCCTACTTGCGTCCTACTTGCGCCCTACTTGCACCCTAGTTGCACCCTCGTTGCACCCTACTTTCACCCTACTTGCCCCCTACTTACGCCCTAGTTTCATCCGAGTTACACCCTAGTTGCACCCTACTTTTGCCCTACTTACACCCTAGTTGCGCCCTAGGTGTTCTCTAGTTACACCCTAGTTGCGCCCTAGTTGTGCCCTACTTGCGCCCTAGTTGCATCCTAATTGCGCCCTACTTGCGCCCTAGTTGCATCCTAGTTGCGTCCTTGTTGCGCTCTACTTACGCCTTACTTGCGCCCTACTTGCGGTCTAGTTGTGGCCTAGTTGCGTTCTAGTTGCACGCTAGTTGCGCCCTAGTTGCGCCTTAGTTGGGCACTAGCTGCGTCCTAGTTGCGCCATACTTGCGCCCTACTTGCGCCCTACTTGCGCCCTACTTGCGCCCTACTTGCGCCTTAGTTGCGCCCTAGTTGTGCCCTAGTTGCACCCTAGTTGCGCCTAGTTGTGGCCTAGTTGTGCCCTACTTGCGCCCCGCTTGCGCCCTGCTTGCACCCTACCTGCGCCCTTCTTGTGCCCTAATCGCGCCCTAATTGCGCCCTAGTTGCGCCTCAGTTGGACACTAGCTACACCCTAGTTACGACCTAGTTGCTCCCTGGTTGCGCTTGTATTGCACCCTACTTGCACCCTACTTACCTCGTACTTGCGTCCTAGTTACACCCGACTTGCACCCTGGTTGCACCCTACTTGTGCCCTACTTGCACCCTAGTTGCGTCCTAGTTGGACCCTAGTTGGGGCTAGTTGCGCCCTATTTGCGTCCTATTTGCGTCCTAGTTGCACCCAAATTGCGCCCTACTTGCACCCGAGCTGCACCCTAGTTACGCCCTTGTTGCGCCCTACTTACGCCCTACTTGCGTCCTAGTTGCGTCCTAGTTGTGCCCTAGTTATGCCCTATTTGCACCCTACTTGCGCCCTACTTTTACCCTACTTGCGTCCTAGTTACGTCCTACTTGCGTCCTAGCTACACCCTAGTTGCACCCTAGTTGCGCCTCAGTTGGGCACTAGCTACACCCTAGTTGCGCCCTACTTGTGCCCTACTTGCGCCCTACTTGTGCCCTAGTTGCGCCCTAGTTGCGCCCTAGTTGCACCCTAGTTGTGCCCTAGTTGTGACCCTAGTTGCGCCCTAGTTGCGCCCTAGTTGCGCCGTACTTGCACCCAACTTACGCCCTACTTGTGCGCTACTTGCACCCTACTTGTGCCCTACTTGCGCCCTAGTTGCGCCCTACTTGCGCCCTACTGACACCCTAGTTGCACCTCAGTTGGGCACTAGCTACACCCTAGTTGCGCCTTAGTTGCGCCATAATTGTGCCCTAGTTGCGCCCTACGTGCGCCCTACTTGCGCCCTAGTTGCGCCTTAGTTGCGTCCTAGTTGCGCCCTACTTGCGTCATACTTGCACCCTAGTTGCGCCCTAGTTGCACCCTAGTTGCATCCTACTTGCGCCCTACTTGGGCCCTAGTTGCACCCTAGTTGCAGCGTAGTTGCCTCCTTGTTGCGCCCTAGTTGCACCCTACTTGCGCCCTAGTTGCGGCCTACTTGTGTCCTAGTTGCGCCCTTGTTTCGCCTTAGTTGGGCACTAGCTACGCCCTAGTTGCACCCTAGTTGCGCTCTTGTTGCGCCATTGGTGCATCGTAGTTGCGCTCTGCTTGCGCCCTAGTTCCGCCCTACTTGTGTCCTAGTTACGTCCTACTTACGTCCTAGTTGCGCCCTAGTTACGCCTTAGTTACGCCCTCAAGTGGACACAAGCTACACCCTAGTTCCCCCCCCCCCTTGGCGCCCTAGTTGCACCCTAGTTACGCCCTACTTGCGCCCTATTTGCGCCCTAGTTGCACCCTACTTGCGCCCTACTTGCGCCCTACTTGCGCCCTACTTGCGCCCTACTTGCGCCCTACTTGCGCCCTACTTGCGCCCTACTTGCGCCCTACTTGCGCCCTACTTGCGCCCTACTTGCGCCCTACTTGCGCCCTACTTGCGCCCTACTTGCGCCCTACTTGCGCCCTACTTGCGCCCTACTTGCACCCTAGTTGCACCCTAGTAGCGCCCTAGTTGCGCCTTAGTTGCGTCCTAGTTGCGCCCTAGCTGCGCCCTAGTTGCGCCCTAGCTACGCCCTAGTTGCACCCTAGTTACGCCCTACTTGCGCCCTATTTGCGCCCTAGTTCTGCCTTACTTGCACCCTAGTTGAGTCTCAGTTGGGCACAAGCTACGCCCTAGTTGCGCCCTAGGTGCGGCCTAGTTGCGTCCTAGTTGTGCCCTAGTTACGCCCTAGTTGCGCCCTAGTTGCGCCCTACTTGCGCCCTACTTGCGCCCTACTTGCGCCTTAGTTGCGCCCTAGTTGCACCCTAGTTGTGCCCTACTTGCGTCCTACTTGCACCCTAGCTGCACCCTAGTTTTGCCCTAGTTGCGTCCTACTTGCACCCTACCTGCGCCCTACTTGCGCCCTAGTTGTGCCCTAGTTGCGCCCTCGTTGCACCATTCTTACACCGTACTTGCTCCCTGCTTGCGCCCGAGTTGCACCCGAGTTGCACCCTAGTTGCACCCCACTTGTGAACCCTAGTTGTGCCCTAGTTGCACCCTACTTGCGCCCTAGTTGCGCCCTAATTGCACCCTAGTTGCGCCCTATTTGCGCCCTAGTTGCACCCTTGTTGCACCCTTGTTGCGCCCTACTTGTGCCTTAATTGCGCCCTACTTACGCCCTAGTCGTGTCCTAGTTGTGCCCTAATTGCGCCCTATTTGCACCCTACTTGTGCCCTACTTGCACCCTACATGTGCCCTAGTTGCGTCCTACGTGCGCCCTAGTTGCATCCTAGTTGCGCCCTTGTTGCGCCTCACTTGGGCACTAGCTACGCCCTAGTTGTGCCCTACTTGCGCCCTACTTGCACCCTGCTTGTGCTCTACTTACGCCCTAGTTGTGCCCTATTTGTGCCCTACTTGTGCCCTAGATGCGCCCTAGTTGCACCATAGTAACACCCTAGTTGCACCCTAGTTGCGCCCTACTTGTGCCCTACTTGTGCTCTACTTGCACCCTACTTGTGCCCTACTTGCGTCCTACTTGCACCCTACTTGCGTCCTACTTGCGCCCTAGTTGCATCCTACTTGCGCCCTGCTTGCGCTCACTTCCACCCTACTTGCGCCCTAGTTGCACCCTACTTGCGCCCTAGTTTCACCCCACTTACGCCCTACCTGTGCCCTTGTTGCACCATAGTTGCGCCCTACTTGCGCCCTAGTTGCACCCTACTTGCGCCCTTGTTGCACCCGTCTTACGCCTTCATTACATCCTAGTTGGGCCCTAGTTGCATCCTACTTGCATCCTAGTTGCGCCCTAGTTGCGTCCTAGTTGTGCCTCAGTTGGGCACTAGCTACGCCCTAAACACGCCCTAAACACGCCCTACTTGTGCCCTACTTGCGTCCTACTTGCGTCCTACTTGCGTCCTAGTTATACCCTAGTTGCACCCTAGTTGTGCCCCAGTTGCACCCTACTTGCGCCATAGTTACACCCTAGTTGCGCCCTACTTGCGCCCTACTTGCGCCCTACTTGCGCCCTACTTGCGCCCTACTTGCACCCTACTTGCGTCCTACTTGCACCCTAGTCGCGCCCTACTTGTACCCTTGTTGTGCCAAGTTGCGCCTCAGTTGGGCACTAGTTACGCCCTAATTACGCCCTACTTGCGCCCTATTTGTGCCCGACTTACGTCCTACTTGTGCCCTAGTTGCACCCTAGTTGCGCCCTAGTTGCACCCTAGTTGCGCTCTACTTGCGCCCTAGTTGCACCCTAGTTGTGCCCTAGTTGTGCCCTAGTTGCACCCTAGTTGCGCCTTAGTTGCACCCTAGTTGCGCCCTACTTGCGCTCCGCTTGCGCCCTACTTGCACCCTACTTGCGCCCTACTTGTGCCCTAGTCACGCCCTACTTGCGCCCTTGTTGCGCTCTAGTTGCGCCTTAGTTGGACACTAGCTACACCCTAGTTGCTCCCTAGTTGCCCCCTAGTTGCGCCCTCGTTGCACCCTACTTGCGCCCTACTTACCCCCTACTTGGGCCGTAGTTGCATACAAGTTACACCCTGGTTGCACCCTACTTGTGCCCTACTTACACCCTAGTTGCGCCCTAGTTGCACCCTAGTTGCGCCCTAGTTGCGTCCTAGTTGTGCCCTATTTGCGTCCTAGTTGCAACCTAATTGCGTCCTACGTGTGCCCTAGTTACGTCCTAGTTGTGCCCTTGTTGCGTCCTACTTGCGCCTTACTTGCGCCATACTTAAGCCCTCGTTGCATCCTGGTTGTGCCCTAATTGCATCCTATTTACACTCTACTTTTGTCCTACTTGCACCCTACTTGCGTCCTAGTTGCGTCTTACTTGCGTCCTAGTTGCGCCCTAGTTGTGCCCTAGTTGCGCCTAAGATAAGCACTAGCTACGCCCTAGTTGTGCCCTACTTGCGCCCTACTTGCGCCCTAATTGTGCCCTCCTTGCACCCTAGTTGCGCCCTAGTTGCGCCCGAGTTGCGCCCTAGTTGCGCCCTGGTTGCGCCCTAGTTGCACCCTACTTGCGCCCTACTTGCATCCTACATGCACCCTAAAAGCGACCTACTTGCGCCCTTCTTGCGCCCTAGTCGCACCCTACTTGCGCCCTACTTGCACCCTAGTTGCACCTGAGTTGGGCACTAGCTTCATCCTAGTTGCGCCCTAGTTGCGCCATGATTGCATCCTAGTTGTGCCCTACATGCCCCCTACTTGCACCCTAGTTGTGTCTTTGTTGCGCCCTAGTTGTGCCCTACTTGCGTCCTACTTGTGCCCTAGCTGCGCCCTAGTTGAAACCCTAGTTGCATCCTACTTGTGCCCTATTTGGACCCTAGTTGCGCCCTAGTTGCAGCGTAGTTTCGTCCTGATTGTGCCCTAGTTGTACCCTACTTGCGCCCTAGTTGCGGCCTACTAGCATCTTAGTTGCGTCCTAGTTTCGCCTGAGTTGGGCACTAGCTACGCCCTAGTTGTGCCCTAGTTGCGGCCTAATTGCGCCTTCGGTGCGTCCTACTTGCGCCCTTCTTGCGCCCTAGGTGCGCCCTACTTGCGCCCTAGTTACGCCCTACTTGCACCCTAGTTACGCCCTAGTTGCGCCTTAGTTACGCCTTAGTTGCACCCTCAGTTGGACACAAGCTACGCCCTAGTTGACCCCTAGGTGTGCCCTAGTTGTGCCCTAGTTACACCCTACTTGCGTCCTACGTGCGCCCCAGTTACGCCTTACGTGCGCCCTAGTTGCGTCTCAATTGGGCACAAGCTACGCCCTAGTTGCATCCTAGCTACGGCCTACTTGCACCCTAGTTGCGCCCTAGTTGTGCCCTAGTTGCGCCCTAGTTGCATCCTACTTGCGCCCTAGTTGCGCCCTAGTTGTGCCCTAGTTGCGCCCTAGTTACACCCTACTTGCGTCCTACGTGCGCCCCAGTTACGCCTTACGTGCGCCCTAGTTGCGTCTCAATTGGGCACAAGCTACGCCCTAGTTGCATCCTAGCTACGGCCTACTTGCACCCTAGTTGCGCCCTAGTTGTGCCCTAGTTGCGCCCTAGTTGCATCCTACTTGCACCCTACTTGCACCTTAGTTGCGCCCTAGCTGTACCCTAGTTGTGTCCTACTTGCGCCCTACGTGCACAGTAGTAGCGCCCTAGTTGCGCCCTAGTTGCGCCCTACTTGCACCCTACTTGCACCCTACTTGCACCCTAGTTGCACCCTAGTTGCGCCCTCGTTGCACCCTTCTTGCACCCTACTTGCTCCCTACTTGCGCCCGAGTTGCACCCGAGTTGCACCCTCGTTGCACCCTACTTGTGCCCTACTTACACCCTAGTTGCGTCCTAGTCGTGCCCTAGTTACGCCCTAGTTGTACCCTAGTTACACCCTAGTTGCGCCCTAGTTGCGCCCTAGTTGCGCCCTTGTTGCGCCCTCCTTGTGCCTTACTTGTGCCCTACTTATGCACTAGTTGTGTCCTATTTGTGCCCTAATTGCGCCCTATTTGCACCCTACTTGCGCCTTACTTGCACCCTACATGCGACCTAGTTGCGTCCTACTTGCGCCCTAGTTGCGTCCTAGTTGCGTCCTAGTTGCGCCTCCCTTGGGCACTAGCTACGCCCTAGTTGTGCCCTACTTGCGCCCTACTTGCGCCCTGCTTGCACCCTGCTTGTGCCCTGTTTGCGCCCTAGTTGTGCCCTAGTTATGTCCTAGTTGTGCCCTAGTTTCACCCTAGCTACACCCTAGTAACGTCCTAGTTGCATCCTAGTTGCACCCTACTTGTGCCCTACTTGCACTTTACTTGCACCCTACTTACGTCCTACTTGCATCCTACTTGCGTCCTACTTGCGTCCTACTTCCGCCCTAGTTGCGCCATACTTACGCCTTGCTTGCGCCATACTTGCACCCTACTTGCACCCTAGTTGCACCCTAGTTGTGCCCTAGTTTCACCCTACTTGCGTCCTACCTCTGCCCTAGTTGTATCATAGTTGCGTCCTAGTTGCGCCCTAGTTGCACCTTTCTTGCACCCTCATTGCGCCCTACTTGCGCCTTAGTTGTGTTCTAGTTGCACCCTAGTTGCGTCCTACTTGCGTCCTAGTTGCGCCCTAGTTACACCCTAGTTGCGCCTCAGTTGGGCACTAGCTACGCCCTAATTGCGCCCTACTTGCGCCCTACTTGCGCCCTACTTGCGTCCAATGTTGACCTAGGCCCCTCAAACAGCGGTACATCGATGGGCACCTCGGTGCATCGATGTGGTCCCTAGCCACATCGGCCACCCCGGCACCTCGGATGTTCTAAGGGAGGGGGGGGGTCTGTCTACTACATACTAGTGTTTAACTGGTTCCAAGTCATTTGTCATTGTGGGATTAGGGACAAAATTTGTGAGCTCAACCTAAGCCTCCTATGACATAATACCAAAGCAAAGCGAGTTATCATCCACATGTCCATTTTTTCTTCAAATCAGTGCCAGAAACATGACATTGGCACAGCTGACCACTGAGTATGCATCACCATGGTACACTACCATGTGCATTGCACAGAATTACTTGCACATGTCTTATTGTATACAATGAAAGAGACATTTGTGCTGAATTTCAACTTTGTACGAGGCATTGCATCATGGTCCAACATGGCAAATGAAGGTGCTTGAAAAAGATGAAATTTAGATTTCAAAGAGCACAGCATTGCAACATCATTCCTCTACTCTGCTCCCTTCTTACGCTTCCTTCCCTTCCTAGCTGCACTGGCAGCTACTGCTGCTTTAGCTCCCTTGGCAGCTGCTGGTGCTCTAGCTACTCTCTTTGCAGCCAGTGCCTTGACAGCTAATCTAGGAGAAGCAGCAACCTTGCTGCTGGCAGTAACCTTTGCAGTGCTCCTTGTTTCCCTGCTTGCCCCTCCACCCACGGTATCGCCAGCTGGAGTGCTCTGGTCATCCTCAGCTTGGTCATTTGCAGAACTTGCACCAGCACCTTCTCCCACTGTGGCAGCCACACCTGCACCCTCTTCTGCTGTTCCACCTGCTGCTGCATTCTGGGCTGCACTGCCACCAACTCCACCCTCTGCTGCACCCTCATCCTGTGCATCCACGGCTGCACCTCCTCCACCAGAACCTGCTCCCTGTGAAGACCCATTCCCTGCAGCTTCCTCCTCGCACATCTCCACCTCCTCTCGGGTATGCACCGGCCGGGCATAGGATGGTCCATCATCCACCATCACCACTGCAAGCACCCTGTGCTGCTGCTACTGCTGCTGCTGCTGCCCCTGCCCCTCTTCCTCCTCCCCCTCCACAAACACCTCCTCTTCCTCTTCCATCTCCTCATCCGAGCTTTCAGCCCCCCTCTCCTCTCCACCCTCATCGTCCTCCTGTACCTCCTCCATTATCTCTCCGTCATCCTCACTGTCAGACTTATCCTCAGTGAGGAAGCTGGCGTCATGGTACCGTCGTGTCTTCTCACCCTTGTACTACTTCCTCAGACGCACGTTCACGCGGACCAGGGTTTCCAACGTCTTCACATGCAGCCTGTTCCTACGGGCAGTGTGAATGAGCTGGTGCGTAGAAAATGCACGCTCACAATCAGAAGAGGCACATGGCAGCGTGAGCAGCTTCAATGCCAGTGCACGAAGGTTGGGGAGGTGGGCAAGGTGGAGTGAATCCCACTCATATGCCGGCAGGACCTTACCAATGACCGGCGCCACAGCAGCTCTGGCCTTCTCAGTGAGCCGCTTAGTGACCAGCGGGATGACAGTCACCATCACACGGCCAAGCTGGAAAGCGTCCAACTCCTTCTGCAGCTCATCATGTTTCCGCTACGGCACCAAGGCGTCCACCACCTGCGCCCATGCCTGCACCATGCTGACATCCCCTCCTAGGTCATTGCCAAAGTGGGTGGGGTGCACCCGCCGAGCGGCTTCATACAAGGGGCAGCTCATGTCCTTCGTCCAGTGCCTTGCTAGGCTGGCCATGGCTGCCTTCACATGCTGTGCAGCCACCCGTGCAGGTTTGCGTCCCTTGGGCTGGACGAGGGCCTTGAGATCTGCCGTGGCGTCCAGGAGACCCTCGTAGATCTCTCCTCACGCACCACCTGGAGAGTCTACAAGGCGCAGCACTGTGACAAGGGGGTTAAACAGGTCACGCATCTAGCGGAGTTGCAATCAGAACACGCGCCGGCGAATGATTTTACGCACAATCTTCTTCCTCTGCTTGAATGCACCATCACGTTGCCCACCCATCTCCTTCCATGAGTTGGCATTCACAAGCCTCAGCAGGAAAGGACGCATGTCCAGGAGGCGCTGGAGCATGGTGTGGGCACTCGCAAAGCGGGTATCACACTTGGGCAAGAGCACCCGCCCCCCCAAAGCCTGCTTCAGCCAGGTTCTCGGCATGTCATTGTTCCTGAAGAAAGCTGCCACCTTCTCAGCTCTCGACAGGACACTAGCCCCCCACTCGGACTTGCACACGTCCTTCATCACCAGGTCAACATTGTGTGCGCAGCAGCCTTGCCAAAGGAGGGCGGGGTACTTCCCTTTCAGGTCTTCAAAAGCCTTCTTGTTGACGGAGGTGTTGTCGCAGACCACCGACACCACGTTCTTCACCCCAACGTGGTCGATGGCGAGCTCGATCATGGCGCCGATGTGATCAGCGTTACGGACAAGCCCGCTCGCATCTCGGCTGAAGACGTGGTAGCTTCCTTTGGCGTTTACCGCCATAGCGTTGTAGATGGGACGCTGCTGCGTGTCCGACCACTCATCCACGGCCAACGTCACGCCGTAGATCGTCCAGCTCTGCTTCAAGGAGGCATCCAAGGCTTCCAGCTTCTCGTCCAACTTCGGCAGGATGTCGCCGACAACTGTGCTCCGACCCGGCAGCCTGAACGGCCCGTTGGTGTGCTTGGCCGTCCTCACCACGTCCATCCATGTAGGTTCACGGCAGAACGAGATGGGAAGCGCGGCACATGCCATCAGCTTCACAATAGCAGCCTGGCATGCCCTGTTTACTGCTGTCTCACAATGAGGGAGCATGCTTGTCTGCATCATGTTTGAAGTGGCCCGCATCAGACGTTGCCGCTGCTGCTCCTGCTGCTGGTGCTGCTGTTGCTGCTGCTGCTGCAGGTTCAGTTGCTGTTGCTGCCCCTGCTGTTGCTGTTCTTGCTGTTGCCCCTGCCGGTCGGACGTCTGCTGCTCCGCCTGGAAGTCCTATAGAAAGTCATCGTCATCCTGCGGTATTCCAGCCCTTTCCAGAGCGGCAGCCCTCTGGCGCTCTTCGTACAGTCGTGCCCATCCCACCGGCTTTGCCGTGGTGCCCCAGCTCTCGTCAGTCCCATGGAACAGCCTTGGGCAAGCTGGCATCCAGCCATGAGGAGGCCGGGGCTTGCCCTCAAGCCCTAAGACATCGCGGGCGAGCGGCGGAGGATGTTCACACTGCTGCACGTTGCCGTTTGCTTCGCCGAAGTGTCCACGAATCCTGTCACAAGTTCCGTTGAGGGTGACACCGCAAGAGCCACAGTAGAATCCGGGCTTCTTGGAGCAGGTGGGCACGGGGAGGCAGTGGCGAGACAGGGCGAGCGTGAGGAAATCGCCATGGAGCCGGCTGACGGGTGCGGGGTCGAAGATGGGAGTGACAACACGGATAGAGCCCGTTGTACTGCTGCTGTTCTCCAGCCGTGTGCTGCTGCTCACTGAGAGAGGTGGCAGAGGAGCAGCCCTCCTAGGAGGCATGGTGCCCGGTGTCCTTACGGCGAGGTCTCGAGACCTCGCCGCACCTAACTGCTGCGAATGGCATTGCTATGCCATGCTCATGGACGCGTAAGACAGCGATTCTCCGTGACTGAACCGAGAGTCGAAGCCTCGGTCCGGAACTATGACGCTTGGGAGTGAGGACTGTCCCACACTTCCCACCCCCCCCACATCCCAAACTCAAATCGAGTTCGGAATGACGGGAGAAGATTCGATGTCAAATACGGCTCGAACTGGTCATCACAAACCCTGCATTTTTGGTTCGCAACCAGTGTTTTTTGATGATTTCAAAGTGGGAAAAGAAAACATCGAAAACCTCTTTGCATGGTTAGACTAGCAACTTCTTTCGTGGCAAAATCAACGGAGGCATGGGCCTCGAAACCCAGTGGCAATCCGATTGGCGGTATTGCAGTCAGAAACATGCAACCAGTGATGCATGGCCATCAAACTGCGGCCAGCAAAGCAAGATAGATTAGGATGATGAAGCACACTATTGGCCGATGCAAAGTCATAGCTACAATGCCACCAATGGGGTGCATAGTGAACGTGGAATGCATTNCCAGTGTTTTTTGATGATTTCAAAGTGGGAAAAGAAAACATCGAAAACCTCTTTGCATGGTTAGACTAGCAACTTCTTTCGTGGCAAAATCAACGGAGGCATGGGCCTCGAAACCCAGTGGCAATCCGATTGGCGGTATTGCAGTCAGAAACATGCAACCAGTGATGCATGGCCATCAAACTGCGGCCAGCAAAGCAAGATAGATTAGGATGATGAAGCACACTATTGGCCGATGCAAAGTCATAGCTACAATGCCACCAATGGGGTGCATAGTGAACGTGGAATGCATTATCGTGAGTTACACTACACCTAGCCATAGTGGAGCGGAACGTCAACGTGGTGCCGAACCGGTACCTACATTTTTTTTTCCTTCGGCCAGTGGGCATCGAAACGTGTGTCACAGCCACGCGTCGGTCGTCCAAGTATGGGCCGACGGGAAAATCGCACCGATGTCCACATCGATGCCACATCGATGTGGACCGCGATGCCGCGGCCGATGTGGTCTGACCACATCGGTAAGGGAGGTCAACACTACTTGCGTCCTACTTGCGCCCTAGTTGCACCCTAGTTGCACCCTCGTTGCGTCCTAGTTGCGCCCTAGTTGCACCCTAGTTGCGCCCTACTTTCGCCCTACCTGCACCCTTCTTGTGCCCTACTTGCGCCCTACTTGCGTCCTACTTGCACCCTACTTGCGCCCTAGTCATGCCCCACTTGCGCCCTTGTTGTGTCCTAGTTGCGCCTCGATTGGACACTAGCTACGCCCTACTTGCACCCTACTTGCGCCCTAGTTGCGCCTTAGTTACACCCTAGTTGTGCCCTACTTGCGCCCTACTTGCGCCCTAGTTACGCCCTAGTTGCAATCAACTTGCGCCCTACTTCCTTCCTACATTCGCCCTTGTTGCACCCTAGTTACGCCCTAGTTTTGCCCTACTTGCACCCTACTTGTGCCCTAGTTCAGCCCTAGTTACGCCCTAGTTGCGCCCTAGTTGCGTCCTACATGCGCCCTAGTCGTGCCCTACTTGCGCCCTAGTTGCGCCCTAGTTGCGCCTCAGTTGGGCACTAGCTACACCCTAGTTGCACCCTAGTTGCACCCTAGTTGCGCCTTTGTTGCGCCCTAGTTGCAAACTACTTTCGCCCTACTTGCGCCCTAGTTGCACCCTACCTGCGCCCTGCTTGCGCCCTACTTGCGTCCTAGTTATGCCCTACGTGCGCCCTAGTTACGCCCTAGTTGCACCCTACCTGCGCCCTGCTTGCGCCCTACTTGCGTCCTAGTTATGCCCTACGTGCGCCCTAGTTACGCCCTAGTTGCACCCTACCTGCGCCCTGCTTGCGCCCTACTTGCGTCCTAGTTATGCCCTACGTGCGCCCTAGTTACGCCCTAGTTGCACCCTACCTGCGCCCTGCTTGCGCCCTACTTGCGTCCTAGTTATGCCCTACGTGCGCCCTAGTTACGCCCTAGTTGCACCCTACCTGCGCCCTGCTTGCGCCCTACTTGCGTCCTAGTTATGCCCTACGTGCGCCCTAGTTACGCCCTAGTTGCACCCTACCTGCGCCCTGCTTGCGCCCTACTTGCGTCCTAGTTATGCCCTACGTGCGCCCTAGTTACGCCCTAGTTGCACCCTACCTGCGCCCTGCTTGCGCCCTACTTGCGTCCTAGTTATGCCCTACGTGCGCCCTAGTTACGCCCTAGTTGCACCCTACCTGCGCCCTGCTTGCGCCCTACTTGCGTCCTAGTTATGCCCTACGTGCGCCCTAGTTACGCCCTAGTTGCACCCTACCTGCGCCCTGCTTGCGCCCTACTTGCGTCCTAGTTATGCCCTACGTGCGCCCTAGTTACGCCCTAGTTGCACCCTACCTGCGCCCTGCTTGCGCCCTACTTGCGTCCTAGTTATGCCCTACGTGCGCCCTAGTTACGCCCTAGTTGCACCCTACCTGCGCCCTGCTTGCGCCCTACTTGCGTCCTAGTTATGCCCTACGTGCGCCCTAGTTACGCCCTAGTTGCACCCTACCTGCGCCCTGCTTGCGCCCTACTTGCGTCCTAGTTATGCCCTACGTGCGCCCTAGTTACGCCCTAGTTGCACCCTACCTGCGCCCTGCTTGCGCCCTACTTGCGTCCTAGTTATGCCCTACGTGCGCCCTAGTTACGCCCTAGTTGCACCCTACCTGCGCCCTGCTTGCGCCCTACTTGCGTCCTAGTTATGCCCTACGTGCGCCCTAGTTACGCCCTAGTTGCACCCTACCTGCGCCCTGCTTGCGCCCTACTTGCGTCCTAGTTATGCCCTACGTGCGCCCTAGTTACGCCCTAGTTGCACCCTACCTGCGCCCTGCTTGCGCCCTACTTGCGTCCTAGTTATGCCCTACGTGCGCCCTAGTTACGCCCTAGTTGCACCCTACCTGCGCCCTGCTTGCGCCCTACTTGCGTCCTAGTTATGCCCTACGTGCGCCCTAGTTACGCCCTAGTTGCACCCTACCTGCGCCCTGCTTGCGCCCTACTTGCGTCCTAGTTATGCCCTACGTGCGCCCTAGTTACGCCCTAGTTGCACCCTACCTGCGCCCTGCTTGCGCCCTACTTGCGTCCTAGTTATGCCCTACGTGCGCCCTAGTTACGCCCTAGTTGCACCCTACCTGCGCCCTGCTTGCGCCCTACTTGCGTCCTAGTTATGCCCTACGTGCGCCCTAGTTACGCCCTAGTTGCACCCTACCTGCGCCCTGCTTGCGCCCTACTTGCGTCCTAGTTATGCCCTACGTGCGCCCTAGTTACGCCCTAGTTGCACCCTACCTGCGCCCTGCTTGCGCCCTACTTGCGTCCTAGTTATGCCCTACGTGCGCCCTAGTTACGCCCTAGTTCCGCCCTAGTTGCGCCCTACTTCCGCCCTAGTTGCGTCCTACTTCCGCCCTACTTGCGCCCTAGTTACGTCCTACTTGCGCCCTAGTTGCGTCCTAGTTGTGCCCTAGTTGCGCCTCAGTCGGGCACTAGCTACGCCCTAGTTGCGCCCTACTTGCGCCCTACTTGCGCCCTACTTGCGCCCTAGTTGCATCCTAGTTGCGCCTTAGTTGTGCCCTAGTTGCATCCTAGTTGCGCCCTAGTTAAGCCCTAGTTGCGTCCCAGTTGCGCCCTACTCGTGCCCTACTTGCGATCTACTTGCGCCCTACTTGCGCCCTACTTGCGCCCAACTTGCACCCTACTTGCATCCTACTTGCGCCCTAGTTGCGCCCTAATTGCGCCCTGCTTGTGCCCTACTTGCACCCTACTTGCGCCCTAGTTACACCTTAGTTGCGCCCTAGTTATTCCCTACTTGCGTCCTACCTGCGCCCTAGTTGTACCATAGTTACGCCATAGTTGCGCACTAGTTGCGCCCTACTTGCGCCCTGGTTGCGCCCTACTTGCGCCTTAGTTGCGTCCTAGTTGCGTCCTACTTCTGCCCTACTTGCGCCCTACTTGCGCCCTAGTTGCATCCTACTTGCGCTCTAGTTATACCCTAGCTGCGCCTTAGTTGGGCACTAGTTACGCCCTAGTTGCGTCCTAGTTGCACCCTACTTGCGCCCTACTTCCGCCCCACTTGCGCCCTAATTGTGTGCTAGTTGCGCCCTAGTTGCACCCTACTTGAACCCTACTTGCGCCATACTTGCGCCCTACTTGCGCCCTAGTTGTGCCCTACTTGTGCCCTAGTTGCGCCCTACTTGCGTCCTACTTGCGCCCTAGTTGCGTCCCAGTTTCGCCCTCGTTGCGCCCTACTTGCGTCCTAGTTATGCCCTACGTGCGCCCTAGTTACGCCCTAGCTGCGTTCTACTCGCCCTACTTGCGCCCTACTTACCTCCTAGTTGCATCCTACTTGCACCCTAGTTGCATCCTGGTTGCGTCCTAGTTGCAACCTAGTTGCACCTCAGTTGGACACTAGCTACGCGTTAGTTGCATTCTAGTTGTGCCCTACTTGTTTCCTACTTGGGCCGTACTTGTGCCCTACTTGCGCCCTAGTTGCACCCTAGTTGCGTCCTACTTTTTTTTTTCTTTTTTTTCTTTTTTTTTGGTTTTTAAGATGGTCCAGGCAGAAAATCCCTCCCACCGGGCTCCCTTCCGGAAGCGGTTACCTTGGTGACTGTTTGATCCGATCAGCTTGGGTCCGATTCGGCGTCGGCGTGTTCGGCAACCGAGGTTCCATCCTAGATGGGTTTGCCGCGGTCACGTCATTCGGCTCTCGCCGGCCTCTTCACCTCGCGTCACGAGTCATTGGTCATGGTTCCAAGGTCGATGGGGGGAGCCCCCTGACAATGGGGGACTCCGGTGCACCGGTAACGACTGCCCTCGCGTATATCTCTCCAACACGCGCCTCATAAAGAGGTCTGCGTCCTACTTGCGCCTCAGTTGGGCACTAGCTACGTTCTAGTTGCGCCCTAGTTGCGCCCTTGTTGCACCCTAGTTACGTCCTAGTTGCGCCCTAGTTGCACCCTACTTGCGCCCTTGTTGCACCCTAGTTACGCCCTAGTGTCTCCCTACTTGCACCCTACTTGTGTCCTACTTGCGCCCTACTTGTGCCCTACTTGCGCCTTTGTTACGCCCTAGTTGCACCCTGGTTGCACCGTACTTGCGCCCTACTTGCACCCTACTTGCGTCCTAGTTGCGCCCTTGTTGCGCCCTGGTTGTGCCCTAGTTCTGCCCTACTTGCGCCCTAGTTGCACCCTAGTTGCGCCCTAGTTGCGCCCTAGTTCCACCCTACTTGCGCCCTAGTTGTGCCCTACTTGTGCCCTAGTGGCACCCTAGTTGTGCCCTATTTGCGTCCTACTTGCGCACTACTTGCATCCTACTTGCGTCTTAGTTGTGCCCTTCTTGCACCCTAGTTGCGCCCTGGTTGCGCCCTAGTTGCGTCCTAGTTGCACCTTAGTTGGACACAAGCTACGCCCTAGTTGCTCCCTACTTACGCACTACTTGCACACTACTTGCGTCCTACTTGCGCCCTACTTGCGCCCTACTTGCGCCCTAGTTGCGCCCTAGTTGCGCCCTAGTTGCGCCTCAGTTGGGCACTAGCTTCGTCCTAGTTGCGCCCTAGTTGCGCCCTTGTTACGCCCTAGTTGCACCCTAGTTGCGCCCTAGTTGCGCCCTACTTGCGCCCTAGTTGCGCGCTAGTTGCACCCTAGTGTCGCCCTACTTGCACCCTACTTGTGCCCTACTTGCGCCCTACTTGTGCCCTACTTGCACCCTAGTTACGCCGTAGTTGCGCCCTGGTTGCACCCTACTTGCGCCTTACTTGCGCCCTACTTGCGCCCTACTTGGACCCTAGTTGCAAACTAGTTGCGCACTAGTTGCGCCCTACTTGTGCCCTACTTGCGCACTAGTTGCACCCTAGTTGCACCCTAGTTGCGCCCTAGTTGTGCCCTAATTCCGCCCTCGTTGCGCCCTACTTGCGCCCCAGTTTCGCCCTAGTTGTGCCCTCGTTACGCCCTACTTTTTTCCTACTTGTGCCCTACTTGCACCCTACTTGCGTCCTAGTTGCGTCCTACGAACGCCCTAGTTACGCCCTCGTTGCGCACTGGTTGCGCCCTATTTGTGCCTTACTTGGACACTAGCTACGCCCTAGTTGCGCCCTACTTGCGCCCTACTTGCGCCCTAGTTGCGCCTTACTTGCGCCCTACTTACGCCATAGTTACGCCCTAGTTGCCCCCTAGTAACGTTCTAGTCGCACCCTAGATGCTCCCAACTTGCACCCTAGTTGCCCCTTCGTTGGACACTAGTTACGTCGTAGTTGCGCCCTAGTTGCATCTTTGTTGTGTCCTACTTCCGTTCTTCTTGCGCCCTTCTTGCACCCCAGTTGTGCCCTGGTTGTGCCCTAGTTGCGCCTAAGTTGCGCCTTAGTTGGGCACTAGCTACGCCCTTGTTGGGCCCTTGTTGCGCCCTAGTTGCGCCCTACTTGCGCCCTACTTGCGCACTCCTTGCGCCCTAGTTGTGTCCTAAATGTGCCCTAGTTACGCCCTAGTTGCGCCCTACTTGTGCCCTAGTTGCGGCCTACTTGCGACCTAGTTGCGCCCTACTTGCACCCTTCTTGCGTCCTACTTGCACCCTACTTGCACCCTACTTGCGCCCTAATTGCGCCCTAATTGTGCCCTAGTTGCGCCCTAGTTGCGCCCTAGTTGTGCCTCAGTTGGGCACTAGCTACGCCCTAGTTGTGCCCTAGTTGCGTCCTACTTGTACCCTACTTGCGCTGGACTTGCACCCTACTTGCGCCCTAGTTGCGCCCTAGTTGCACCCTCATTGTGCCCTAGTTGCGTCCTAGTTGCACCTCTGTTGGACACTAGCTAAACCCTAGTTACGCCCTAGTTGTGCCCTAGTTGCGCCCTACTTATGCCCTACTTGCACCCAACTTGCGTCCTAGTTGCGCCCTACCGTAGTGATTTTGAATTCTGTTTTTTAGTTGACGTGAATTTAATGATCCTTAATTTCGATTAAAAATTACCGGGTTCAAGTTAATTCCTGTTCTCTTTAAACTCGTTGAAAAGAGGGGCCATGGTCTCTTAAATTCGGCGAGTGGTCGAGCACATGAATTACGTGATTCTTGATGTCGATGATCGTGCTATCGGCAACGGTCAGTTCTAGTGCGCGCACGCGCAAACTACTCGTACTAACGGTCTTTTTCTTTCAATTTTGGCACCTACAACGGTCAGCAACATTACTGTTGTTACCGCTGCTCTCGTGTCGACAGCGCACAGGAGTGCAGCGGCTATTCAGTGCACTGTCGACACAAGTGAGCCTGACATTTAATGAGAGGCGTTTGTAGGTGTGGGACTCATTCACTACCAGCCCCAACAGCACTAACAACCTACTCACGTGCTCCTTCTCTCAGTCTACAATCATGGACCGCTTCTTGAAGGTGGTTTTGCCGGAGGAACGCGCTCACCGTCTATACCATGCAGCGCGTCAGGGCCCTCCACCACGTCCAGCTCCACCCAAGCAGCCTCTTGGTCGTCTGCGCAAAGTTCTAGCGCTGACCGTCGATGACTCCATCGACGCCCGTCCTTCACCTGCCTACGTTGGCACCTACGTGGACGACAAGGAAAAGACTGCCGCAACGGACAGCCCGTTGACGTTGCCCCCTGGTGTGCCGCTGGTAGCATGCATGGCGAACTCTACGCAACGCACCCTGACGCCTCCAACCACGCCCTCTTCCGTGCACGATGCTCCTCCACGCGTCTTCAAAAACTACGCTCCTGGTGCTTCTTCCTCCTCGGCCGCCCTTCCCTCGGAGGCCATGCGTGCATCTCCACCACTGGCTAGCGAGCCCACTCCTCGTCGTCGTTTTTCAAGCGAGCAGAAGGGGAAGGCGCCTTTGGCTGGCGAACCCATTCGTCGCTCCGATGTCGAGGACCCGGCCGAGCATACTCCGGACCTGCCATCTTCCCTCCGTCAGTCCGAGCGAACTGCTTCTCGACGCTGTCGGCCAATGACAACGACAGCCCCGTCTGCCATCCGCACGACCACACCAGACACGTCTGACGAGGACAGTGGTTACTCGTCGTCGTCATCTAAGGAGCAGTCGAGCGATGACAGCACCGACACCGAGTGTAACTCCCTCTATATTTCAGAGGGCACGACGACGACATCCGCTGCGTCGAGCGGGAGTTCCGCTACCTCCAAGAAAATGGGCAAATATTGTGACTGGTTTGGTAGCGGTCACTTTCAGACCATCTTTTGTGTGTACAAATCTCAACCGTCGGCGTATGCCACGGTCATGCATCTCAGACGTACGTTCAGGACTCTAAATGGATTTTGTGTTTTTGATAGACTTGCTCCGAGCACTATTTCTGGATGGTTTGTGGATGGGACCAAGATTTTGAAGAGGCAGTACGAGGGGGTTGTTCTGGCTGCAATTGCATCTGCGCCCTCCGTACCAATGAGCGAGAAGAAGCGGAAGCATGGCTGCCAAGGGAAGCATGCTTAGCTTGCCGAGCACCCGTCGATCGTCGATGCAATCCGATCGACGCTCAAGGAGGCTCGGAAGGCCGGGCACGCTCTGAACTCGAAGGTCATCCGCTGTGAGATCCACGAGGTGATGGCAAGGCACGCTCCAGATCAGCTGGAAATTCTGGGTAAACGTGCATTTGCCCGTTCATGGGTGTGGAAATTTGTCCGCAGAGTGATGGGCTGGTCGTGGAGGAGCGGAACGACTGCTGCCCAGAAGCTGCCGGAAGACTTTGAAGAGACGATTTTGACATTTCATCGACGTGCAGCTTGCATTGCGACACTGTATCGCATCAAACCCTTCCTCGTCATCAACGGTGACCACACGTCCATTCAACTGCTGCCGACTGCCGGCCACACGTACGCACCACGTGGCAGCAAGGAGATTTCCATCGTGGGACTCGAGGAAAAGAGGGCGATAACCGCCCTCGTGGCCTCCACGATGACCGGAGACCTGCTCCCCATGCAGCTGATCTTCGGCGGAAAAACTGCACGCTCGATCCCACGTGGCGAGCATGCTGTAAAGGTGACCGAGGCTGGATGGAAGCTGACGTGTACGCCCTCCCAGTGGGCAAACTTCGAAACTACAAAAGAGTGGGTGCGATCCATTGTTGTTCCGTACTACAAGCGGACTTGCGCAGCACTTGGTGTCCGCGAGGGCGAAGAGTCCCTCCTCCTTGTCCTCGACACCTGGCGTGCGCATTGTAACGCGTCCTTCCAGCTCTGGCTGAAGGACAACTTCCGGTACATGCATACCGTGTACATCCCTGCAGGATGCACAGGCAAAGCGCAACCCGTGGATTTCGGCATCATCCGCCCGCTAAAGAACAAAATGGAAGAAATGTTCTCGGTGTGGGGTGCCGAGCGTAGCCGTGAAGGCGTCAGCATGAACATCGGCATGAAGGAAGTCAAAGAACTGGCATGTGCATGGTTTTACGATGCATGGCACTACATTCGTGATCAGGAGCCCATGGTGAAGAACGCATGGGCTCGTGCGAACTTCACCCGTGTGTTTGATCCTACATTCCAGAGCGAGGCCGCTCCGTAGGCGGGTCAACTTTTGTTCCACGATGAGCCCATGGAGGAGGAGGATGAAGTGGTGTGACATGTATGATTTCCTTACCATGTGTTCAAACTTCAGATTCAAACCACGTCTTTCCATGTTCGAGTGTTTGAATTCCTTCCTGCTCTTTAGGCGAATATGGAATGCACACGTGTCAGTAGCGATAAAGCGACAGATGAGTGTGGTGAGGACAGTTCGGTTTCACGAACGTGACTTGTCGTCGAATGGATTTTCTCACACATAACAACGTTGGTGAACACAAAACTAACCCCAAACAGAATAGGACAGTGCCACACACCCAGGAATGCAGAAGTTGAGCATAGACCCTTAAAATCGACGAATCCATTTTCAAATAATTATGCGTATCCTATGAATTCGATCAAAAAGAACTTCAACGAAAAACGGCGACAACCCAAAACATTGTTATCGAAATCAAGAATCAGTACGGTAGTTGCCCCTTAGTTACTTCCTAGTTGGGCCTCAGTTGGACACTAGTTATGCCCTAGTTGCGCCCTTGTTGCGCCCTAGTTGCGCCATAGATGTGCCCTACTTGCATCCTAGTTGCACCATACTTGCGCCATACTTGTGACCTAGTTGCATCCAAGTTGCACCCTAGTTGCGTCTTACTTGCACCCTACTTGCGCCCTACTTACGTCCAAGTTGCGCCTTAGTTACATCCTAGTTTTGCCCTACTTGCGCCCTACATGTGCCCTACTTGCGCCCTAGTTGCACCCTAGTTGCGCCCCCAGTTGCATCCGAGTTGTGCCCTAGTTGCGTCCTAGTTGCGCCTCTGTTGGGCACTAGCTACGCCCTAGTTGCGCCCTAGTTGCGTTCTACTTGTGCCCTACTTGCACCCCGCTTGTGCCCTAGTTGCACCCTAGTTGCGCCCAAGTTGCGCCCTCGTTGCGCCCTAGTTGCACCCTAGGTGCGCCCTAGTTGCGCTTGAGTTTGGCATTGGCTTCGTCCTAGTTTCTCCCCAGTTGTGCCCTAATTGCGCCTTACTTATGTCCTACTCGCACCCTACTTGCGCCCTAGTTGCACTCTAGTTGCACCCTAGTTGCGTCCTAGTTGGGCACTAGCTATGCCCTAGTTGCGTCCTAGTTGCGCCCTAGTTGGGCACTAGCTATGCCCTAGTTGCGTCCTAGTTGCGCCCTAGTTGCTCCTTAGTTACGCCCTAGTTGCGCCCTATTTGTGCCCTTCTTGCACCCGGCTTGCGCCCTAGTTGCATCCTAGTTGCGGTCTAGTTGTACCCTACGTGCTCCCTAGTTGCGCCCTAGTTGCGCCCTACTTGCGCCTTAAGTGCGCCCCAGTTACGCCCTAGTTGCGCCCCGGTTGCAGCCTACTTGCGCCCTACTTACGCCCTAGTTGCGCCCTAGTTGCACCCTAGTTACGCCCTACTTGCACCGTACTTGTGCCCTACTTGCGCCCTACTTGCATCCTAGTTGCGCCCTAGTTGCACCCTAGTTGCGCCCTAGTTGCACCCTACTTGTGCCCTACTTGCGTCCTAGTTGTGTCCTACTTGCACCCTAGTTGCGCCCTACTTGCGCCCTAGTTGTGTCCTAATTGCGCCTCGACTGGGCAATAGCTACGCCCTAGTTGTGCCCTAGTTGCAATTTTGCCCTAGTTACGTCGTACTTGTGCCCTAATTGTGCCCTAGTTGCGCCCTAGTTGGGTCCTACTTGCGTCCTACTTGCGCCCAAGTTGTGCCCCATTTGTTCCGTAGTTTCGCCCTACTTGTGCCCTATTTGTACCCTACGTGCATCCTAGTTGTGCCCTAGTTGCGTCCTAGTTGCGCCCCACTTGCGCCCTACTTGCGTCCTACTTACGCCCTAGTTGCGTCCTAGTTACGCCATAGTTGCGCCCTGCTTGCGCCCTTTTTAGACCCTAGTTGTGCCCTAGTTACGCCCTAGTTGCGTCCTAGTTTCGCCCTACTTGCACCATAGTTGCGCCTTATTGGCGCCCTAGTTGCACCCTAGTTGCGCCTCAATTGGGCGCTAGCTGAGCCCTAGTTGCGCCTTAGTTGCACCCTAGTTACGTCCTAGTTGCGCCCTAGTTGCACCCTAGTTGCGCCTCAATTGGGCGCTAGCTGAGCCCTAGTTGCGCCTTAGTTGCACCCTAGTTACGTCCTAGTTGCGCCCCACTTGCATTCTACTTGCGGCCTAGTTGCGCCCTACTTGCGCCCTAGTTGCTTCCTGGTTGCGCCCTAGTTGCGTTCTAGTTGCGCCTTAGTTGGGTACTCGCTACGTCCTAGTTGCGCCAAAAGTTACGCCCTTGTTGCGCCCTAGTTGCGCCCTACTTGCGCCCTAGTTGCTTCCTGGTTGCGCCCTAGTTGCGTTCTAGTTGCGCCTTAGTTGGGTACTCGCTACGTCCTAGTTGCGCCAAAAGTTACGCCCTTGTTGCGCCCTAGTTGCGCCTTTCTTGCGCCCTACTTGCGCCCTTGTTGCGCCTTACTTGCGCCCTAGGTGCGCCCTAGTTAAGCCCTAGTTGAGGGGTTAGTAACCATTAAGGAATGGGTTTTTTAGGGGTTTGACCGGGTGGAGGGGTAAACACACTCAATTCTTTGAAAGGGAACCAACAAGGTTGTCTGGCAGGAGCCAAGGTAAAAAACAAACTGTAAAATCCTGAGTGAACATCAGGGTAGGGTCTGAAATAGGTTTGCATGAAAATAGGGGGTTTCATGTTTATAAAAAAAATGCAAAGAAGGGTTGATCCATAGATAGAACGATATAGAGGAAATACACACAATCACCTGACCAATGGCTCAAACTTTATTCTTGCGATGGGGTGGTCAATGAGGAGGGTCATATGTGCTTCTGTCGTTGCTCAGATAGCAACGCATGTTGCTATTCGAACATGGTTAGAAGCTGGATATTTTGTTTTTTGTTCTTCAGTTTTGGATACAGCTGTTCTAACATTCATCTTGCGGATATTGCAGCTATTTTAGTGCTCGCGCGCGGATGAATTAGCTGTTTTGCCCAAATGTTAGATGATCGACTTTTCCGAGTCGGGTATGGCGTCGCGCAAGAGCGCCCTAAGCTCGCTCCTCACTAAACGTGGGTCTTCACCTCTGCGTCAAGGTCACGAGAGCAGTTCCGTTAATGCTCTCCTCATCGCCTCGGCTTCTGACTTGGCAGCATACAGCTCGGTCCCACCGGCTGCGGTGGTCGTTAAAAACGGACTCGAAAACGCTGAATATGTATCGAACGGATGAAATTGACTCGATAGAGGGCCACCGCGGTCATACCACCGTGGGCGCGAGGTGGTCCGCCTTCAGCCTTAAATTGTAAAATTCACTGGACAATGGGCTGAAATCGTTGGCGACTTTGCGAAAAGTCCAGGTGTTATCTGAACGAGGGTTAAATTTTTAAGGTTTTAACTCGATTGCCGCCAAGACGAGCTGCCTCGCAAAAATCCCACCGGTGGCCACCCAGCCACGGTGCTGGGTGGCCTCCGGTGTGGCGGTCACCGCTATTCACGGCCCGCCAGCTCGGAGGGCCACCGAGGGGCCACCGCAGTTTTAAGCCTGTTAAACTTTTAACGGCCACCGCGCTCGGTAGGACCGAGCTCATAAATCGCGTTGTCCGCGGTGACGCAAGCACGACCAGGGCTGCGGTGTGCGGCGCCATGTCTGATCAACGAACTGCCGCGCTCGCACTATTTCGGCAATGGATTGTTAACGCTCTAAAGGCCAAAGCGCAGGTACAGGTTGCATTGTCACATTGCCTTGCTAGACTGACGGCTACCTTCCTGTATTCCACCCACCCCTCGCACTCCTCCTCCTCCTGCTTCTGCTCCTGCTCCTGCTCCTGCTCCTTCTCCTCCTCCTCCTCCTCCTCCTCCTGCTCCTCCTCCTCCTCCTCCTCCTCCTCCTCCTCGTCCTCCTCCCCACCCCTC
>SZWC01008080.1:77043-100078 GCA_023375785.1 Penium margaritaceum
TGGAAGCGATGGGTGGAAGCGATGGGTGGAGGCGATGGGTGGAAGCGATGGGTGGAAACGCACTCAAACCGACACCATGTCCATCAACGCACGTGGCTCTGTGACGTCAGAAGACTATAACGAGGCTACGAGGGGGAAGGGGCAGCTTTTCTAGAACCAGACAGCTCTCCTACGCTGTTGCTTCCAGGAAGGAGAATAAATCGGTGGAATCCTCTAAACGTACACATTAATGGGCGAAAATACTGAGCTACCATAGACAACCATGTCTGTAAACTTCCACCCAGAAATTCTTACATGACAGGAATACACAAGTCCCGAAACCTTCCGAGGGGTATTTATGTCATTACATAGATAGCCCACCGCGCGTCAAGACCTCGATATTCACTCCGACAGTCGAGGACAATTCAGCCAACTGCCCTCGCCCTCCGATGATCCTTCCCGCACATTTTGACAACTTTGACCACTTTCCAGAATCATCGCCATAAGTGTCACGGCGAATCGAGATATATCTAGATCCATAAAGATGCATTTGGCATCTTCACCGTCGATCTTCAAAGGCCCCGGATTCTTCGACGGAGCTTCTCTATCCGACCATTTATGGCAAGACTCCAAACGCGTCACTCGACATTCGACCCAATGACCCCAACAACATCTCATTTGTAACTCGAAACTTGCACGAATGTGTTCGATCATTACGACACTTGTCGTCGAAGTGCACTTACTGCTACTGATAAACTGCTTAAGTGTCCCAAATTCTCAAACTATGTTCTGCCTCACAACTTGTACCAGTTCACCAACTATGCTCCGGTTGACATAACACTTGGTATCAGAGCGTAGCGGTGCTAGAGAGGCATCAGACTACTATACCCATTTGGAGGACTACCTCGCACAAGTCGACAGCGTATCTCCCACGTCAAGACTTCGCAGACTTCGCCACTGCGACGTAAAGCGAGCAAGCGCACCCAACGACCAGCAGCGGGTCTTCGGCGGATGACGTCGGCGATGGGGGGGCAGAACTTGACTATGCACGTGAACCCCAGGTTATGCGGCAGTTGGGTCGGTCCCGACGACTCCTATGGGCAATCCTCTGACCACGGATCCGACGGCGATAAACCAGCCACCTCTATCGACAACCTCAATATCTGCAGCAAGAATGACAGGTGGCACCAGACGACAGGCGCGGATCAACGAAGAACTGGCGAACCGTATCTCCGCGGTCGAGGGAATCAACAACCATATTCTCCAACAACTCAATGTTGCGATGGAGGCTCTTCGCAACAAAAGTGCACGAGAAGCGGTGTTCTACAAGAAAACCAGCCAACTCTCGAACTAACACAAGATTTGTCCGGCCCCTCCCAAACCGTTCGATCCTACAAATTCCACAGGACCAACTGTTCGGATGTGGCTGAAGAGCTTGGAGGTGTACTTCACCGCTGCTGGTGTGAACCGAGCGCGATGTGCTAGCCTCAACCGGATGGTGTAGGCACCAACCGGTGGCAACGACGACCAAGGGGAGGCCGGTGCACACCTTCCCGGAGTTGCGGAAGCGTAGGGTTGTCTTGGGGGAGAACAGAAACACGTGTGGCACAGCGGGAGTAAACTGAACTTGTTATTCAAGTGTCAACATACAAGACTATATGTGTATGATGACACATCCTAGGCGACCCGAGGTCGCCGAGCCGTGCGTGGCTCTGTAAGGACCTGGGATGAGTGTTATTGCCTCACCATCGCGTAGCTCATCTTTCCAGCTTTCCAACACACCAAGAATCGCGTCATTTTGTGGAGGAACGACGGAGATATGGCTGCTTCCGTGAGCCACGGCAAACTGCCTTTGGCAGCACCACTAGCGGCGGTGACAGCCGCCCGATGCGCCCTTTTTGGCAATAGCACATCAGGGCGCCCTTCCGAAGCGCCCTTGACCCTCAATGATCCTTGATTCATTGACGAACCGGGCCCCAAGGCGCGCTTCGGCCTTGTTGGGTCTTTTGAGGGTCGAGCCTTGGTCCTTGGGGATAAACTCCCGTCACCTATTTTCCCCTCGGCCGGTCCAATCTTTGGCCGGGCATAACTTCCTCAATTCTTGATGGATCGACCCCATTCTGGGGTCGATCTCACACGGTGTTTCCTGTTGATTCCAAATCCACAGTCAGATTACACATTCAAGGAATCCTTAAGCCTTGATCAGTGCCATTAGCACTGCCCGGCTTACACTACCCCCCCTTTAGGAGCGAGTCGTCCCGATTCACTCTTGATATTCCCTGAGGATGGCATTCACCCCGCCAACGTTGAAGTTTCAGACAAGCTCCCATGAGTTGTGGGCTGCATCGTAGCCCTTCCACTTGACCAGGTACTCCCATCCACGGCCACGGCGATGGTGGTCAAGGATGGCCTCCACCTCAAACTCTTGCTCGCCCTCGATCACCACCGGAGGGGGAGGCTCAGAATTGCGGCCAGGAAAATGCTCCGCCGGATCATGGTAGAGCTTGAGTTTGGAGATGTGGAACACATTGTGGACTGGCATGGAAGGCGGAAGAGCCAACCGCGCCACCACGAGTGTCCGCATTTTACGCACCGCGAACAGACCAAGCCACCAGGGTTTCAACTTGTCCGACCGGACCCCGCGAAGCTTGACATGCGTACTCTTGAGAAGCACGCGATCACCGACCTTGAGTGTTGGGTTTGCGCGTCGGCGGTCCGCTTGTACTTTCTGCTGCTCTTGCGCCTTCTTCAATGCATGTCGCGTCGCTGCCCAAATCTACTTGAATTCACGTGCGGTAGACTCCACCGCGGGCAAGTTGCTTGCGACATGCAAACTGAGGGGCGTTGCGGGCACCATCCCGTTGACCACCTCAAATGGCGCCTTGCCGGTGGAGGCGGACGTGGCGGAGTTGTACGCCAGTTCAGTGACCGGCAACCGCTGGTCCACGCCGTCTCGTCCGGATCACCCACTGTACGGAGGAGCTNTGCCCAAATCTACTTGAATTCACGTGCGGTAGACTCCACCGCGGGCAAGTTGCTTGCGACATGCAAACTGAGGGGCGTTGCGGGCACCATCCCGTTGACCACCTCAAATGGCGCCTTGCCGGTGGAGGCGGACGTGGCGGAGTTGTACGCCAGTTCAGTGACCGGCAACCGCTGGTCCACGCCGTCTCGTCCGGATCACCCACTGTACGGAGGAGCTGCTCCAGCGTCTGGTTCGTCCGCTCCATTTGCCCGTCAGTTTGTCGGTGAGAACTGGTTGACAATTTCACCTTGCTACCGTACCGCTCCATGAATTCTCGCCAGAACTTGCTCGTGAAGCGCGGGTCACGGTCGCTCACAATGGAGCGCGGCACGCCATGGAGACGCACCACGTGCTCAAGGAACAGCCGAGCCGTGCCTTCCGCGCTCACTGCATCGCGCGTCACAATGAAGTGCGACATCTTGCTGAAGCGATCCACCACCACCAACACCGCATTGTGGCCTGCCGCTGTTGTGGGCAAACCCGTGATGACATCCACGGAGATGTCTTGCCACGGCTGTTCGTGGATCGGCAAGGGTTGGAGGAGACCCAGGGTCTTCGTCCTCCGCGCCTTGTGGCGTTGGCATACGTCACAACTCCGGCAGAATTCAGCCACCTCCGACGACGTGGTGGGCCACCAAAAGAAGTGAGCCACCGTCTTCAATGTCTTGTCGGCAGAGAAGTGACCACTTGGGCCACTGTCACGGCACTCCTCTAAAATCAACTGCCAAAGCACGGGCACCAGGGGAACCACCACCTGCTGTGTGCCGCGCCGTTGCCAATACGGTGCCTTGAAGAAAAATCTCCGAGCCTCATACTCCCCATGCACCTCGTATCCCTCTGTGAAGAGCTTCACAAGGAAGGCATCCTCGTGGATGGTGAGAGGCGCGACCCGCATCATCAGGTCCGGTCACCGTGAGAGTGCGTCGGCTGGGTTGATGCGACCCGGCCGGTACACGATGTCGTAGTCCAAGTGTGACTCGAGGTATTCCACCCAACGCGCTTGTCGCCGACACAGGTTCGGCTGCGTCTTGAAGTACTTCAATACGTGGTGGTCAGTGTAGACCGTGCACTTCCGTGCCTCGAGGTAGCACTGCCAATTCTTGAAGGTTGCGACCACGGCGAGCATCTCCTTGTCATGGGTGGCGTAGTTCAGCTCCGCCTCGCGCAACTTGCTCGAGTAGTAGGCGACCGGCTGCGACCCGTTGCCAAAGTTCTGCAAAAGGATTCCACTAATGGCCAGGTCCGATGCAACCATCGCCATTTCAATCTCACGGCTGCTGTCGGCCAAGTGCAAGGCCGGTGCGGAGGTCAGAGCCCTTTTGAGATTCTCAAAGGCTTCTTATTTGCTAACTCCCCAACTCCACTCGCGATCCTTACGAGTGAGATTGGAGAGTGGCGCTGACACTCTCGCATAGCCAAGGATGAACCTGCGGTAAGAGTTGCAAAAACCAAGGAACACTTGTACATCGTGCACACTATGCAACTTCGGCCACTCTTGCACGGCCAACACCTTGCGCAAGTGCATGGCAATCTGTCCATTGCCTGTTATGTGTCCAAAGAATTCAACATTCCCCACCGCGAACTCACACTTAGAGAGCTTTGCAAAAAACTTCTCCGTCCTCAAAATCTCAAGGACCTTCTTCATATGCTCCTCATGCTCCTCCGTCGTCCTGCTAAACACCAAGATGTCGTCCAGGTACACCACCACAAAGTCATCCAAGTACGGCGTGAAGATGTTGTTAATTGGCGCCATGAAGGTGGCCGGCGTATTGGTCAACCCGAAAGGCATCAAGAGGAACTCGTAGTCACCATAGCAGGTGCGGAAGGCCGTATTTTCCACATCATCTGTTGTGATGCGGATCTGGTGGTAGCCAGAACGGTCTTTGTGAAGAAGCGAGCCGCACGGAGCTGGTCGAAAAGCTCCTCGGCTCGTGGAAGCGGGTACCGGTTCTGGATGGTCAACTTGTTGAACGCCCGGTAGTCCACGCACATGCGCATCTCCCCCGTCTTTTTCTGCACAAACAAGACAGGTGTAACGTAAGGAGATGAGGATGGGCGGATGAAGCCCTGCTCCATCATCTCGGTCAGCTGCTTCTTGAGCTCCTGTAGCTGCGCGTCGCTCATGCGGTACTTTGCACAAACAGGTGGGCGCGCTCCAGGTTTGAGGTCGATGCGATGGTCCACGTCCCGCTTTGGTGGCAGACCCGCGAGGAGGGTGTCGGGGAACACACCCTCAAACTCCGTACACACCTTCCGAAGCCCCTCAGGCACCGCAGCATACTTGCCTTGGGCACCCGGCTGCTCACGAGTCACCCCATGCGCCACAGCAGGCGCCATATCCTCTGGTTCGTCGAAATCGTCCTCCACGTCTCGCACGAACGCCAGAAAAATCTGCTCCCTTTTTCGAATCGCGCGCTTGAGCTGCACCAAGTTCAGCATCATAGGCGCCAATTCCTCCTTGCGAGGCACTAATTGTTGCGGCGCTTCCTCCTTGCAAGTCTCCTCCTCCGCGACCTCTTCCTTGAACCACATAGGCAGGGGATACTCCTTGTCTCCGAGCTTGACTGAGACGGTGCGCGCCTCCCAATTGACGGCGAGGTTGTACTTGTGGAGGAAGTCACGACCGAGGATCACATCGCAATCCTTCATCGGGCACACCCGGTATACGGTCGTTATGCGAAGCTTCCCCACATGAATGGAGAGGGGACGAGCCAGGTACCCAACTTCAATCATGTCGTCCAGTTGGTTAGCGGTCCTCTTCTGGCTCGTGAGTGCAAGGCCCCACTTTCGAGCACATTCCATGCTCACAAAACTATGGCTTGCGCCACAATCCAGCAGACTCCCCACCTTCTCCTTGACGCCTTTCACTCGCGCCTCCAAGAGAAGTGCGAGCTCCTCCACCTCATACCCCGCGTCCCATGACTTGACCTTGCAAACCCCTTTAATTACCACAAGGCGCTCGGGTGGGCGGTCAGTTGGCGGTTTGGGTTGAGAGGATCCAGGATTAACACTATCTACTCCCGGCTCTCCTTGTTTCCAGAATCCTTTGTTGCTTTGTCTGCTTCCTTCGTGGCTTGCTTCCCCTTCCCTTGACGCTTACCCTTGCCGTCGCCCTTCTTTGGACTCCGACAATCACGCGCAATGTGGCAAGGCTTGCCATAGTTGTAGCACTTACGCTTTTGCAATGCTCCGATCCCCATGGGTGTGTCGTCGCTCTCGGTTCGCTTGCCGTAACCACCGCCAAAAGAGTTGTGGCTGTTGGCATGAGCCTGTTTTACGCGCGAGTCGTAACGCTATGCTGCTGCGATCATCCCCGGGAGATCGTCGTTGAGGTCGTGCATCACCGTCATAGCGCGGGCGTCGTTCTTGAGGCCATTGCTATAGTAGAAGCACACTTTGTGCAAGTCAAAGCCACAGTTGGCGATGATCTCACGAAACCTGCGGGTGTAATCGGCAACGCCGCCTGTTCAGGGAAGCCGACACAGCTTGGCGCGTGCGTTGTTCCTCACGTCACCCATGCTGAAGCGCTTGATGAACAACTCCGTGAACTCCTTCCACGAGGCCGGCCATTTGAGGGTAAGGTCGCCACCGCTGCAGGTTGGAGCCGATAGGGTTGAGATTTTGGTCGTGGCCGCAATGTTGGCAACCATTGCTGCTCCAGTACCGTGTGGATTGGACCGCATCACATCAGCCCACCAATCCAACGATGTCCCTCTCAACAGGGTCACGGCATAGTCGCAGCGCGCCTCATACCTTGAGGCATCCACGTTGATAGCGGTGAGATACCATTCCAGTCCGAGTATCCAAGCGTGTGGAGCTGGCCCATCCTTCCTAGATGGGTCGAACGCCTCCGGCTTGGGCGGGCTCGGGACACCCACCACAGGTACCTTAGCGGTGGTAACTGCCACCGGTGTTGTCATTGGTCTCTTTGCGAGCTCTTGATTGAGGTACGCATTTTGCTTCTTCAACAGGTTCATCTTGGCTTGCATGTTGGCGAGTAACTTCTGCAACATTGCTACTGTTGTTACTTTGCCTAGCGCGTCAAACTCCGCAGCCAATGAGAACGTGCCGGATGAAGTCATCCTTGCGTCCGGTGCAACTTCTTCCTCAATGGGTCCTCCGGTTACCGCCTTGTCACCGGAGTGCATGGTTCGCCCTGGGCACGGATCCGCCAAAGAGACGAGATGCATGCTGGTCTACACTGACCAGGAGAGGTTGCCACGTAGATGATTGTGCCCCTAAGCCAAGGGTGGCTCTGATACAAAGTGTGAACCGGGCTCGATGTGCTAGACTCAACCGGATGGTGTAGGCACCAACCGGCGGAAACGACGACAAAGGAGAGGGCGGTTCACACCTTCTCGGGGTTGCAAAAGTGTAGGGTTGTCTTGGGGGAGCACGGGAACACGTGTGGCACAGTGGGAGTAAACTGTACTTGTTATTCAAGTGTCAACATACAAGACTATATGTACATGATGACACATCCTAGGCGACTCGAGGTCGCCGAGCCATGCGCGGCTCTGTATGGGCCTGAGATGAGCGTTATTACCTCAGTATCACGTAGCTCATCTTCCCAGATTTCCAACACACCAAGAATCACGTCATTTCGTGGAGGAACGGCCCAGATATGGCCGTTTCCGTGAACCACGGCAATCTGCCGCTGGCAGCACCACTAGCGGCGGCGACGGCCGCCCGAAGCGCCCTTTCTAGCAATAACACATCAGGGCACCCTTCTGAAGCACCCTTGACCCTCAATGATCCTTGATTCATTGACTAACCGGACCCCAAGGTGCGCTTTGGCCTTGTTGGGTCTTCCGAGGGTCGAGCCTTGGTCCTTGGGGATGAATTCCCGTCACCTGTTTTCCCCACGGACGGTACAATCTTTAGCCGGGCATAACTTCCTCAATTCTTGATGGATCGACCCCGTTCTTGGGTTGATCTCATGGTTTTTCTTGTACATTCCAAATCCACAGTCAGATTACACATTCAAGGAAGTCTCAAGCCGTGATCAATGCCGTTAGCACTGTCTGGCTTACAGCTGGGGTCAACGACGATCGGAAGAAAATTGACCTTGCGTCTTCGTTTCTGCGTGGCACAGCATCAAGTTGATGGTCCGATCTAAAGGTTGTCCAACAGTTGTAGGAGACCGGCAGGGCGTCATCAACGGCCAACAGTGCCCGTCCCATATCGTCAACCACATACGTTCTACCCTTTGAGTAGATCAATCCTCAATTTCAAGACGCGTCGACGCCACCAACCCACTGGAGAAAATTCTCTCGCACAATCCTCAAACGTTTGGGAAAGTTGAACAAGAAGTCTGAAGCTCGTTACAAGTTTTGACGTTTCTCTGAGTAGTCTAGCATGGTAGAGTACACGTGAAAACTTTGCGAGATCATCAGTGGTGCATACATCGCCCCCGATGAACTCTGTTTTCACTACAACGAAGGCCTCAAATGGGACATCTGCTAAGCGATCGCCATCTTCGGCATCCAGATTGACTTACCACGGATGATCGTAGCTGTAGAAAGGATCAAAAACATGGACTACAAAGCTGGGATCCATGAATCTTACTGCTGGTGACCTCCCAACCACAGTTATCTTCGAAACGGAAAAAGCTAGTCAAGGGACTCCTCAGATGCAATTTCCTATACCAGCATAATCTACAAATAGACTAGAATAGTGGCAAGATCTACGTGGAAATCAACAGCACCAAGCAACAAGTTCTGCGCGTGGGGTGGAAGACGACAACGGAAGTAGTAGAGGTGGAAGCAGTAGAGGAAATCGTATCTACCGAGAAGCGACAACTTTTACACCTGATACTGGTCAACATGGTCAACCACAGTATACAATGTGGGACTCATGCGTGGCTCGTTTATCTCAAGCCAATGGAGGAAAAGGAAGTGGCATCATCTGACTCATCGGCCTCATCAGCTCCATCGGCCTCCTCAGCCTCATTGGCGTCAACCAAGTTCACGATTGTTCCTCAGAAGTTTGAACCTCTCATCGGAGAGCTTGCGGACGTATTCCTCGAGGAACTCCCAAATACGTTGTGACATCAATGTGACATTGTCCATTGCTTCGAGCTAAAACCGGGCTGTCAACCCCCTGTTCGGGGAACCTCTCGGATGAGCGACCATGAGCTGACCGAGTTGAAACAGCAACTCGACAAGATGCTCGGTCAGGGATTCATCCGCCCATCCACGACAACATACACTACACCAGTATTATTTGTGAAAACGAAAACCGACAAAATGCAAATGTGCATGGACTATAGGAAGTTGAACGACGCTACCATAGAAAACAATTATCCTCTTCCCTATGCCGACGAACGTTTTGACCAACTCCAAGGAGCCCAATTATTCACAAAAATTGACCTACACAGTGATTACCACCAGATGTGTGTGGCAGACAAAGACATGAAGAAGACAGCATTTGGAACCCTCTACGGGCCTTTTGAGTTCACAGTTGTGGCATTTGGACTCACAAATTCCCCGACGATGTTCATGGCAACAATGAACAACATTTGTTTTCCCCCTACCTTGATGATTTTATCGTGGTACATCTCGACGACATTATGGTGTGTAGCAGTGCCCCAAAGAAGCACGATGGACATCTCCAAAAAGTTCTCAAATTCTTACAAAGAGAGAAATTCTTTGGAAAGCCCTCAAAGTGCAACTTCGGTTGTCGTTCGATTGAGTTTCTAGGTCACACCATCAACGGCGGACGGACCACCATGGATCTTGAAAAGTGGTAGCGGTCGTTGATTGGCAGTCCCCAACCAACATCCGAGACGTCAAATTTTTCCTCGGCTTCTACAATTACTACCAACGTTTCATAGGGGATTACGTCCGGGTGTGATCGTCTCTATCTGATCTCTCTCAAAAAGAAAATGAGTGGCGATGGGGAGATATCGATCAAGAAGTGTTCACTGTTTTGCAGAACGCTGTGACCTCAGTGCCAACCCTACAATTGGTCGATCCAATGATCGACAACATCATGGCTACAGACTCCTCTGACCGAGCCATTGGCATAGTTCTCCTACAAGAGTAGAGTACTTGAGAACAACCGATCATGTATAGAGCGTGGAGGTTACGTGGACTGAAACTCAACTACGCCCTACAAGAGAAGGAGATGCTGACGGTCGTGCACGCGTGGTCGTCTGGCTCTTAGAACCACTCCAACGGGTCGAGTCTCCAGCTTCCGCTCTAAAGTCGTCGTCAGAGTTCGCAGAATGGATTTCTCAGTGTGCGTCACGGGTTAACCCCCTTTGGAGGACTGAGGGGCAATCGTCATCAACGACCCAGAATAGGGAGACTAAAATGTTTTGAGTCTCCGGAGGCCCAATTTTGTTTTTAACCTTACGCCTGGTTTTGGGACCCAAACTGGGGGGTTCTACCTCAAAATCGTACATTCGCACAAGTTTTCCGGTTTCAAAACTCATAGTTCTTCCTAAATGAACTCGATTCTTGTTTTTGATGCGTCAGTGCAAAATCGTCGCGTGCGAAGCACGACCGGTGATTTCGTGCCAGATACTCTCATGCGCTTCTCTTGCTCCTCGCTCTCACCCTCGCTCCCCTTATGGCTCGTCCTCGCTTGCTCTCTTGCAAGGAGGGTGAGGGGAGGGCAAGGGTACGAGGCCACGAGGCCTCGCCCTCAAGGTCCTCGTGGCCCATTAGCCGCCGATTGGGCTGAGGCCACGATCGGCGGATCGTGACTGTCCGGCTGGTGGCCGGCCGGTCGCTTGGCTGGCCGCCGGCCGTCCAGCCGGCCAGCAGCGAGCTGGCTGACGGCCAGTGAAGTGCTGGCTGCCGGCCAGCCCTCGCTGATGTGAGGGGTGGTGCGCAACCACCCCTCGCTTCAGCGAGGAGGGAGGGCCGAACCAGCCCTCCTGCTACAGGATAAACGTCTTTCTTGACAAAACAATGTTTCCTAGAAAAACCTTGGTTTATGTTTTACTACAAAAACACATTGAGGCAAAACTAAATCCAAAAAAGGTCTAGTTTATACATATGTTTGATTCGTAAAAAATACAACTTGAGGCATACTTTCCAGTGGTCATAACCAAGGAAGACAATGAAATGAAGGGCATAAATCATGTAAATTCCATTCCATCAACCTATTAATTGTTTGAGTTTTTTCGTAATTGACGGAAATATCTTTTGAAAGTTCAAATAGTAATTTCATAAAACAATGTTTTACAAGACATTCTTCAAATACATTTCCTTGAAAGGAACAAATGAATTCAACTTATCCACTCTACCTTTAGGAGTAGAGATAAAAATGGCAATTCATATATTGAAATAAATGAAGCTACACTCAGATAACATGATATCCACACCAAATACTTTGTAATGATTGAAAATTTGGATAGTTAATTTCAATTTCAAGAAAAATGAAAGGGAAAATGACCATAAATGATTTCTTTTTTATTTCAAACCATCGTTCAAAATTTAGAATTATTATGCATTCATGTATGAAATGGTGAAAGTGATGGGAAGAAAGATAAGAAACTACACATTCATTTTAAGAAAATTAAGAAATCTACTATTTTAATCTCCAGAGATTTTCAGTACAATTTTCCCAAAAACTACCATATACAAAGTCTTTTCATTAACGACAGAATCAGAAATTCATTTCGACTTTTAAATGATGCATTTTCACATATTATACCGTGTAATTGACATGGTTTAGTTTATGATAAAGTTTAGGAATTTATTACTTATTGAAATGAAAATTTCAAATTTTTGTTAATTTATCTGGAACGTTTTGGACTATAAATTTAAATTAATTCTTTATTTTTTATTTCATTTTTTGTTTCTTTAAGAAATAATTGTATTAGGTGAGTGAGTTTATGAGGGGATTTTGTAATGAAAAACACAATTTTAATAAATTTTCACAAAAGTGTAAACACGTCTAGATTTTCATTAATTTTGAATCACTCAATGATAACTTGATACTTCTACATTGTTTTAGAATATACAAAAAGTTATTCTGAGAGATTTAATCTGTTTAACCATTGATAGAGAAGTGCTTTTTTGCATGAAATATCTGAAAGAAGGAACTTATCATACATTTTTTCACAATGGTTTTCAAATTTTATTATTCATCCAAAAAATGTTACTCATAATGTTAATTTTTATACCCATAATCACGAAAACCACGTCCTTGAGAAAAGATTCAAGATAATTTCTTCTTTTAATTTTATTGTTTATTTAAAACATTGACCTTGTATGTAAGTTTGAGATGTTATTTGGCGGAGAATATCTAGTATTTAAAGGATATTGGGTTAAAATATCGATGAATGTTTGCATTATTTCTTGTCAGTTTCTCAAAACAATACTCGTTTCTTTTACGTATGGTTTCTTAAATTTATCATTGAAATAAATTTTACTATTAGTTTTTATAATAGTTTCATTTTATTAATTTTTAGACCTTCCTTTAAGTTAAAAGAGTTAAGATATGAATAGGTTGGTCTTTGAATTGAAGATGATATGTGTTCTATTTAATGTGTTTTTATGTGTCATACGTACCGAACACCACACACTACAGTATATGAAGACGCAGCCGAACCTCAGTCAACATCAAACCTGACGGATGGAGTTTGTCAAATCCGGGATTTCCCCCTCTCCTAGTATTCATGTCCACTTGTTCAATACCCATGATGCCACCAGGCTATAGGCTGTAGTCGTCACTCAACCTGACTAAGATTGGAAATGCAGTAAATGAATGCCATGGATTACATATACGTCATTGGGTAGTCACATGTACCTAGGAACCACCAAAATCTTGATTTGGGATTTCCTATGAATGTTTTAGCTCAGTTACCCAAGTGTCCTTGTGTTCGGCACTTGAAGGCTACACTCTAGATCATCTCACGTGCACAATCAATAGCACAATTATCGCTGTGCTATCACGAATGACCTTACACATGGAAAGGTACACTGAAAGTGACTATTACCAGAACTTCATTCATCAGCTTCGTTAAGTGCACCATCTTCCCAGTCATGTTTTAGACTCAAAGATGTTTCATGTACCTACTTGTGTTGTCTCTTGAATCCATAGAACCATGAATTCAACAGTCTCCTTGCAATAAAAATTGGAAAACTCCATCATCCCCGTTACATCCAAAAGAAATGGCAGGGAACGTGCAAATCAGAATGCACTGGGAAAAAACAACATAGCCTTTGGAAGCATCATAAGATGTCACACAGTGCCAGAATATGGAAGAAAAGATGTGTTTAACAGTGGTGATTCAACGTCATTAGAAAGCCATGGACACTTGAATAGGGTCACCTGAAGCATCTCAATATGTCACCAATTTGGTTCTTGCAATGTACCTATTGACTCTTCAACAAATCATGGTGACCTCTCAGCTTCTGTTCAGGCTTGTGTAGGTCCTTAATAGTGATGCCGCTGGACCAGACACACAGGCAACCTGTTGACATGCCTGGCTGGATCTTCCTAGTAGGTGATGTGCTGTTTGCTTCACCCGTCTGTGTGTTTTTGGGGCATTGTTTGTCTCACCACCAATTCTCTAGAATGATCTTGGCAAACAGACCGTTGGCCTCATTTCCACATTTTAACATGTTTGACCATGGGATTGGTGTCGGACCCTTACGTGGCTGTGACTTTGTGTTAAAAAAGTCACAGACACATTAGGGTTACATCTGTAGGTTCTTGAGACACCTTGTTTTGATGAGTGTGTACAAAGTTATGTCCAAAAGAATGGATTTCTCGGTCGTAGGGACTGCCGACCTATGCCGGTTTGCTTCATGCTGGCACATTGACAATGGCTGTTTCTGGACTGTGGCTGTCAGTTGTCACCTTCGTCTACAAATGATTACTTGTGACTAAGCGCTTCTCTCCTATCCTAATCCTTTCTGTTCTCACCCTTGTCTTGTAGAACAGCGTGAGAGACCAATAAGACAGTGTTTCCAAGGTAGCAACAGCAACAATACAAAGTGTCCTAGAATCTTTTCATTGTATCAAAACAGTGAAGATGTGTGCATAGATCTGCACGTTAAACATGCAACAACGAAAGTAGAAGTGAAGTGTGTTGTTGAGGTCATGGGAGGATCTACGGTGCCGCTGAATGCCTGATAGGCAGAAGTGGCCATTGTAGCACCTAGCGTGCCAGCCAAAATTGGATGTCATAGCCAATGCACGTAGCAATAGAAGATACAAAATCCACGGCAGCAACATCAATACTCGTGGGACTCCATATCCCATTCAGAAGCTGTTGCACCCACAAGAGATGCTCCTCAAAGTCCGTGAAGCTTTATAGAAGCTGCAACCTCGTTGTGACTGTCGCCATCCTAAAATTTTCAGAGGGAGCATGCCTCATTGCACCTCTGTTTTATCCGTTTAAGGGCTTGTTGATAAGCTCTTTTCATACCTCACCATTGTATGGTAATGGAACTAACATTCATCCCTTTTTTCTTCTCTTTATTCTTTTTGGCCCATGCGCCCTAAAAAGGCCATGTAGTGTTTGAGCAGGCCAAGATGAAAAATAGTTCATATAAAGCAAAAATCTGCCTGTATTGGCATGGATATTTTGCATAGAAAGTTGGATTTCACTTGCTGGGTGAGCATGAAAAAAAAAAAAAAAACACTTAGCAAACATGCTCTGGTACACATTCTGAAGCACCCTCCAATCAAACAGCTTTCCAAGAATTCATGTGCACAAACATTCAAGTGCACCCTCTTGATCAGTCAACATACAGACGCATGTGGAGGTCACACAGAGTTATGGTTAATCGTCCCATTTAAACACACTTCATAACCTATGTGTTGTAGTCCTCTAACATCATCACTTTCCAAAAGTTAACTCGCATGTATTCACTTGTCACATCACTTTTTTCTCAGCGTACAAATTTTATATTATGTTCTAGGATCATCATTATCCATTTTGTTTAAGATAAAATATAATCTGGTACTGATTTCAAACATAACTTGCTTTATACTTTTCTGGTATATGTATGGATTACAAAGTCATCGTGGTTGTATATGTTATACCTAGAATTTGTCCATCATGTACCGTGGCATAGATGACGAATACTGTAAGACTGTCGTCCAACTATCGTCGTTTCCCAATGTTCGAGAGGGTCGTACCTGTTATTCGGTCGAAGTCGACCCCCCCACCCCACCCAGGTCTGAGTGTATCTGGGGACTGTATCGGGGAGTGTATCGTGGACAATTGGAAATATGTATACTTTTGTATGTCCCGATCGCCCCCCCCTCCCCCCCCCAAACACCCCGAGTGTATTAGGCGGGTGTATCGGGGAGTGTATCGCTAGTCCACGCACAATTTTACACAAGTGTATCAATAAACTTGTGTATCAATTCAGTCCCCCTCCAGAAACACTACCCAATACACCCCCGCAATACACTTCGACTCTGGAGGGGGGGACGATGAGCCCCCCCCCCCCCCCCCCCCTCAAACACCCCGAGTGTATTAGGCGGGTGTATCGGGGAGTGTATCGCTAGTCCACGCACAATTGTACACAAGTGTATCAATACACTTGTGTATCAATTCAGTCCCCCTCAAGAAACACTACCCAATACACCCCCGCAATACACTTCGACTCTGGAGGGGGGGACGATGAGCCCCCCCCCCCCCCCCCCCCCCCCCAAAAGCAGAAAGTGTATCTGGTGAGTGTATCGGAAAGTGTATCTAGTAGACATGAGAATAAATACACTTGTGTATTACTAATTGACAAGTTACTAGCTGATCTAACTCGACAATTGCCATGAATCGACGGCTCACATGGTATATAGAAATGTCATACACAAATGCAAAAAACTTTCGCATTGCTCAAAAACTGCTTTTTGATTTGTCATAATCGGAGTAACAACTCCTCGATCGGAGCCCCCCCCCACACTCTCGCGACCCCCACCCCCCCCAAAAACACCCCGAGTGTATTGGGCAGGTGTATCGGGGAGTGTATCGCTAGTATACACAAAATTGTACACAAGTGCATCAATTTGGTCCCCCTCCAGATACACTGCCCGATACACCCCCGCTATACACTACGAGTTCGGGAGGGGGGGAGGGGTCGACGAGCCCCTCCCCCCCCTCGATATGGTGGATGGGGGGGGGACACTCGAGGGACGACAAAAAGACATGACGTGCGACTTTGTGAACAGGCAAGTGGGTGATCTGGACACCGCATACTCATGAAATTAGCTTACTCAGAATTAAGGACAAATCAATGTCATCCATTTGACTACAAGATTAGCATGACGTTTTCAAAATGAACAAAGTAGGTAACAATGTGAATTCAGAAACATCAAAGTGATTTTCAAAGAATGTTTAGTCACGCAAAAAAATCAGGGCATATTTTTGTTAAGAAAGTCCAGTGAAAGTCTCTTGTTCATGTCCATAATGCGAACCGTGAACGTGATTCCAAGAAGCAATTTCTAAGAAACATTGTTAATCGTCTAGGGTATTTTCCTAGAATGATCCTTACCATATGTTCTAGTCATGTACACAACTTATGAAGTGTGTGGATTTGGGGTGATTGGGCATGAATGGTTGCACATTCGAACAGTGGGTGAGTATGGATGTTCTCCTTTTTTTAGAAGATGTGTTTGGCAAACCACGTACAATACTCCAAGCAGGTTGGATATGGGAGAATGTGAGAAACCCAAAGAAACATCAATAGAAAGGATGCATATAACATCCTCCGTGATGTTTCAAGACCTGTAACCTCTAAATACGGTAACCTACTCTTAGATGCATACATTTTCCAGATTTTGGGCTGAAATAAAAATAGGCAATTCTTGTTCCATAATAGAAACAAATCCATTGTATTTATAACTCCCAAAGGACTTATCCCTATTGATTGTGTTGCAATTGGAAGAACTTGTGCTAGCATCTGATAGTCGCATTGTCCTACCCCATTCTTAGCAAACTGTATTGCAGAGACATCTTTTATCTCCATATTGGAAAACCCTCAAGATATGACGACTGTGCTTCATTCCGGAAATTTTGACCACCTACCCCATAATGAGCAACAGAATACCGAAGATGAAATAGTAGTATTGGAAAGCCGAGTTGTCATCGTAAGGCACGGTAAGGTAGTCGGGTTCATTAACAATGGCACTCGCGACCTCTATGGCAGCTCTGGAGCAAAAGCATAGGGAGCAGGGGGACACCTTGTACAAAATCCAAATTCTTTTAGATGTCATCTTGCTTCAATAGGGTACATCCATTGACGACGGCAACAAGGGTGATGACAATGACAATGAGGATGCGTTGGAGGAAGACACATTCTAGGAGATTTCGGTCTTTGAGAAGGGCCTTTGGGATCTGTCACAGAGGTTCTCTAACACCTCTTTCTTTGAAATGACGTTTTGAGATATCCAAGCAGTGCCACATTCTAGGTACGTTGCACCTTCATGCACAGGACATTGGTACATACGCATGACGAGATGTACCAGCTCCAGAGGTGGCACTTCCTACAAAAAATTCATTCAAGGACTTTGAGACCTTGCCGCCCCACCACAATCATGACCATGAGTATGATGCTTTGGAGGTGATGTTCCACATGAGGGCAAAGGGGGAGGGTATTTGGATGCACTACCTCAGTCTGAAGCAGACAAACGACCCTCTCAAATGCAGACTGCATCACGAGTGTGTGCAGGCNCACATTCTAGGCACGTTGCACCTTCATGCACAGGACATTGGTACATACGCATGACGAGATGCACCAGCTCCAGAGGTGGCACTTCCTACAAAAAATTCATTCAAGGACTTTGAGACCTTGCCGCCCCACCACAATCATGACCATGAGTATGATGCTTTGGAGGTGATGTTCCACATGAGGGCAAAGGGGGAGGGTATTTGGATGCACTACCTCAGTCTGAAGCAGACAAACGACCCTCTCAAATGCAGACTGCATCACGAGTGTGTGCAGGCTGATTTTTGTAATGCCAGAGGAGTTCGTCATGGACTTTTATCAGTTCTTTTGGCAAGCTGGCCATAGGCGGAGGAGCTAATCCAATAGGTGCCTGGGGCCTTATCCTACATGGGTCCCTTTCTAGGACCCATGTAGTACAAGCTGTGCAACTGGTTGAGTTCAACATTCTTTGACAAGGGAAGTTCTAGTCTATGGTGAGCTATTTGCAGCCGTAAAATCTCATCCACAGTGGACTCTAGATGCAGGTGTACGACCAGTGAGGAACGCTCAACACCATCATGCTCAACGGCCACGTCAAATTTGCCATCATGTTCACCGAGTATAATGTGGATATGTTGGAGGTTCTCCTTGAAGGCTTAACAATGCTTCTGTCAGAACATTGGCAATACATGAACAAGACTGGAGCTGTTGAGGCAGCTTGATCATACCAAACCCAAGCTGGTGTTGTTATGGTGCATGATTTCCATCCTTCTATGCCTCCTTCCACCATAGAGTCATAGGCAGTTACAGCTGTGGCTGAGGGGAAGAAGGGAAAGAAGGAAAATGGGTAAGGCAAGGGCCAGGGGTATGGGGCTGCAAAAGCCGGTGGTCATGGCCATCGGTTTTACTACTACAAGTGTGGGTGAGCCCATTTGGTATATGCAGTGCACTAATCTTCCCCTTCCTTGGGTTATGATTTTGTATGGGCTCCAGGTTGCATACGCACAATGCACAGCCTCCTCATCTGCGATATCTTCCTCAACCTTTCTACATTCTGCCATTACGCCTTTTTCTACCGTGGTCACAAGCAGATGACCCCAACCCACGGTACCACACTATCACGGAGCTCCAGAAGCTGCTTGTCCTCTGGTAACTCCAGTGAGGTGCGAGTGCAATGAATGAGCCGAGAGGTGCCCCTGCAGCTTGTCTTGCATCATGGATTTTGTATGGGGATAATCGTGGGGGAGCCCTGCCTGGTTTTGGTTACATGGAAACAAATTGTCCTGACACTACCAAGTTAGATGATGCGTGGTCGGCAAAAACACGATGTCTTTGTCAGATCTCTATGTCAAAGCTTCCTGTTGTGCCGTCTTGTTGAGTTGCATGATGTACAGTCACAAAAAGAGAGATGGATGCCACCTGGATCATTGACTCCAGTTCCAACCATTACATGACATATTGTTGTGTTAACTACTAATATCCATACACAATCAGATCTGTACGATCGGTACGGAAATATTCTGGTCATGAGCTGCCACTTTGCCAATGCCCAAGAGGGTAAGGCAAACCCCTGATGGAATTCATGTGTTTCCAGGAGGCAAGGGCTGTTTTTGCCTGAGGAAATTTATGCCTCTCAGTCGAAGTTGTTCTCCCTTTGACACTGGCCTCAAGGTCAATGGATTGCGTAGCAACAGAAGGAGGACGGGAGATGCTTGATGGAAATGGTATGCAAAAATTATCTCCAGACGTAACTGTACTGTTTCATTAATTTGATGCCCAATGTGGAAGGACTGAAACTGGCCAAAAACTACTGGTGTAGAAGCTCTCGGAAAGGAGCCAGGTGGAAGGTAATACGGTAGATGTTTGATAGCAAAGGAACGCACGCATCGACAAAGTTGGAGGTGGTGTACACAGATATGTACAGACCATTCAAGTCCTCCATTGGTAAGACACCCTACTTTGTCACCTTTATCAATGACCATAGCCACAAACTCTACCTCTACAACATCAAGAATAATTGTGAAGTGCTTTCATGCATGGAGAAAACAAAAGAGCTAAAGGCTAAAGTATTCTGGAGCAACAGTTCTGGGAAGTTTAAGGGCCGCTTTGCATGGATGAAGAGGAAGGAGATTGCATGGCACAAAACAATGCCACATTCTCCAGTGAAAACGGTGTTGGTGAGGGGGGAAAAAACACCATTTTCAATATGGTCAATTCCATCCTAAGTGATGTCGGCCTACATCACTTAGGATGGACTTGACCATATTGAAAATGGTGTGTTTTGTCCTCTCATCATTGAGGTGAGGCAAGGTGGGCAGCGGCATGTATCATGAACCTTCCGACGACAAAGCCCTTTTTGCAGCCAGCATGGCTGGCTGCAAAGGGGTACGCCCAGCAAAAAGGTGAATATCACGACAAAACCTTTGCATCGGTGGTAAGTTTTGCCTCCATGCGCACCATCCTCTTGTGATATCGTTGTTCTAGAAGCGAGACAGCTGCTCCATTCCATACGGGGCGTTGCATAGATGCCAAACATGGCATGTATCATGTATCATTGTACAAAGTTAGGGGATTGGACCAGGTGTATCCTTGTTGATCTTCTTATAGAAGAACACATTGCTCACGTCCATCCAATGGAGGCCCAGCAGCCCACGTGCTGTGACAATTCAGCCGTCAGGAGCAAAGGTGTCAGTGTAGTCATCACCTTGACCTATGATGATTCATTGGCAATCAAGCGCACCTTGTTGCAATCCAGTAAGCCATATTGTTTCAGTTTCCTGCAAAACATCCACTTGGCCTGGACTTCCTTTCATCCCGGTGGGAGATTCACAACCTCGAAGATGCCATGGTCTGTGATTGCATCAAGCTCTTGCCAACACGTGGGCACCCAGTGCGGCACATCCAATCAGTCACTGCCTCCCTGAATATGACGGGCTGGACAATAGAGAGGGAGAGACACAATTAACCAGACTACATGCGTGTGGAGAGGTACACCATTGATTTGATGCCCAATGTGGCAGGGAAGAAACAGCATTGCACACGATGGCAACCGTGGCAGTGCCCAGCACATTATCCTTTCATCCAAGGGAGGCAACTTGAATAACAAGATCAGGGGTCTTCCTGCCAGGGTGTACATGCTAAATGCTACACAAAAATCACAAAAGTACTAAATCACTAGACATCTCAGATTTTGGTGCAATTTTTCCAAGGCCGGCCACCAAATCTGTGCATAAAGGTGCTACTTGGCACTGACGCTTCTGCTGACCAGATATCAGTGATGAAGCATGTGTGTGGAGCTATGTTGCCTTTGACTTGGCGACTTTGGGGCAAAAGTCAAAGTCGCCAAGTCGACCTAAGTCGACTTGGAGTCGACTTCGACTTTAACCATTAACAGTCACCGGGTCACAAGCAGTGGCTGAATGGGTGGGCATTTTGGAACGGGAAAAAAGGTGAGATTTCAGGTCAACGAACGTGTTCGGATCCGACGATTACTGAGTGACAGGTCCACCCTCCAAAGCGGCCACCGACAGAAAACGGATCTCATGCATCCATGCATGAATGTGGCAACATCCACCATCAATTTCTGACAGCAGGGCAAGGAGATCAGTCCCTGATTGGACAATGCAACATGCACTCTTGATTGACGAATGAAATGTAGCCAAACAGGTGGTCATTTGACCACCTCAAATTGATGTAGGCAGATCCTTTGCATGATATCTGCAGGCATGGGTGGTTCAGTGTACCCAGACCATGCCACCTGTCAATGGCACGGTCGGCTCCCATTGGAAGACAGAACTGTCCCATCCCAACGGACATCGAAGTCCTCCCATAACACAGAGAACGCAAACCCTAGACTGCCATTTTGCAGGCGAGGCAGTCCGCATCTGCAGTTGCTGCTGTTCGTGGTGCTGCACCCAACAGCACCGTCACCACTGTCCAGCCCCTCCAAGGAGAGCTCCTGACAAAAGCTCTATCCAAGTACTACAAGCCACACCCAACTGCAAGCGGNTTTGCATGATATCTGCAGGCATGGGTGGTTCAGTGTACCCAGACCATGCCACCTGTCAATGGCACGGTCGGCTCCCACTGGAAGACAGAACTGTCCCATCCCAACGGACATCGAAGTCCTCCCATAACACAGAGAACGCAAACCCTAGACTGCCATTTTGCAGGCGAGGCAGTCCGCATCTGCAGTTGCTGCTGTTCGTGGTGCTGCACCCAACAGCACCGTCACCACTGTCCAGCCCCTCTAAGGAGGGCTCCTGACAAAAGCTCTATCCAAGTACTACAAGCCACACCCAACTGCAAGCGGCTACCCAGGTTTTTGGTGTGGTGCTTGCAGCAACAACTATTCTGGAGGAAGCGATCACATGAGGGGCCATTATGGTGCTGCTGTGGGTAACGTCGCCAAGTGCAAGACACCGCCTCCAGGCGCACGTGCTTTGCTCGGCCTGCCTGCTCTGCCACCACCAAGTGAGGGCTTCAGTGCTGCAGACTCCACCCTCTTCAATGGACAGGGCAAGTCATGGGGTACCAAGGACCGACCTGTTAACTGGGCTCAGCACACTGCTGAGCGCCAGCGCAAGCAAGCAAGGGAAGCTGCTGGAAACTTTGGCAGTGACGATGAAGATGATGGCGGTGACTGCACTGCCACGGGTGGTCCCAGCAACCCAGCCATGTCCCTCTTACGCAGCGGTCCAGCCGTATCCCTGCAGTCCCTCAATTGCAGCCGGAAAACAAGCATGCGCGACCACCTCGACAACCGAGAAAACAAAGAGTGCCAAAAGGCAGTGGTGAAGGTGATGGCAACCGCAGCCATTCCCATTTCCTTCTGCCGCCAGCGAGCCATGCTCGAGGTCATCGAATGCGCCCGCCGTACCACGTCCAGCTTCACGCTTCCATCCCGCGACACGGTGGTCGATACCCTTCTGCCTGAGCTGGACAAGGAGCTTGCCGACATGGAGCAGCCCCTGCGTGCAGGTTGGGACATCTACGGTGTAATGCTTGGGGTGGATGAGTGGTCTGACCTACAGATCAGGCCCATGTACTCTGCCATGGCTACAAATGCTGAGGGTACAGCACATCTTTTTTCCCGTGATGCCACAGGAGTCGTGCGTGATGCCAATCATGTTGCGTCGGTCATTGACTTGGCCATCAATGAGGTTGGAGCAGAGAAGGTGATCATGGTGATCACCGACAATGCTTCCACCAACTTGAAGGCTTTCAAGGCCTTGCGCACCAAGTATCCCAATGTCTTTTTCACGGGCTGCGTGGCTCACAGACTTGACCTGGTTCTCATGGACATTGCAAAGACTGAGTGGGGCACTACGTTGCTTGCAAAGTGTGACAAGATTGTGTCCTTCATGCGGAACAAGGACATACTTCGCTCATGGATGAAGGAGGAGGGGGGGGG
>SZWC01008081.1:0-11189 GCA_023375785.1 Penium margaritaceum
TACATATACATATACATATACATATACATATACATATACATATACATATACATATACATATACATATACATATACATATACATATACATATACATATACATATACATATACATATACATATAGGTAGTAACCGAGCTCTCCCAATTTTTTTATGTCGAACCTGGCAGCAAGGAACTGCTTCACATCGTCCAAAAGAGACTTGGAGTCAGATGTAATGAGTAAATCATCAACATAGAGCAAGATGATGACCTGGCGTGCCTCTTGAGTGCACCCTTTGACTGCATGGTCAGCTGCACTGTGCACAAAGGCAAGGCCAGCCAGCTGCTGATCCATCTTTTTGTACCATGCTCGTGGGGCCTGCTTGAAGCCGTAGGGGGCCTTCACAAGCTTGCACACCAAACCCTCCTTCCCTTCCACGACATACCCCTGCGGCTGCTCCATGTACACATCCTTCTTAAGGTCACCATTCAGAAATGCACACGTCACATCCATTTGGTGCACCTCCCAGTCCATAGCAGTAGCAAGAGCGGAATCGCTCGGATGGATGGGAACTGTGTGACAGGTACAAATGTTTCATTAAAATCCACACCCTCAGTTTGTGCATACCCCTTTACAACCAGCAGTGCTTTCTACCTGAGCACCTTACCATCCACACCATGCTTGCGCCTGAAGATCCACCGGCACCCGATCACCCGGCAGCCGCGTGGAGCCTCCTTGAGAGTCCAGGTGCCGTTCTTCATGAGCACATCATACTCCTCATCTGCTGCGGCGTGCCAATCTGCCGCCTCGGTGCTGCGCATTGCCTCAGTGAATGTGGCTCGGTCATCAATGATGGTGAGGAAGAGGAGCTCGAGGTCAGAGGACTCCGTTGGTGGTGGGGTGGTGCACAGGTTCACCAGCTCCTTCAGTGGCCTCTGTTTGCTTGCGAGGTGCTCAGATCGCCTCAGTGGCTCCCCATTGTCCTTTGCATGTTGTTGATGCATGCGGACTGTCATGGCAGCTACTGTACAGTGCGTTGTTGCTCCTCCTCATCAGATTCAGCTGCTGGCTCCTTCTCCTTCTCAGCTCCTTCCACCTCCTTGTCGTTACCGCTGTCAACGCCATCTTCCACACCCCCCTCTTCTGCTACCGGTTTGTCTCCCACTTCAGGTACAAGCGCGGGCGCAAGTGGAGCTGCAAACATTGGGCTCCAAGTCAAGCCCTTCATGTCCTCTTGAAAGACCACTTCACAGCTGCGGATGATCATGCGTGCGGCAAGGTTGTAGAGGCGGCATCCCATGGTGTCGTAGCTGAGGAAGGCAGCCTTCACCAACTTTGCATCCAGCTTGTTACGGCTGCTAGCAGGCACGTGCACGAATGTGCCACACCCGAAGACTTTCAGGTGCATAACTGTTGGCTTGCGTCCCGTCCACGCCTCCTCCGGTGTCATCAGCAGCACGGCGCGTGTAGGGCTTTTCAGGTACACGGCGGAATTGACCGCTTCCGTCCAAAACATTGGCGGGAGCTCTGTGTCTTAGATCATGCTGCGAACATGCTCCATGAGCGTGCAGTTTGTGCATTCAGCCACGCCATTCAGCTGCATGTTCCAGGTGGGGTGACCTCGTGCTTGATCCCGCGATGCTTGAGGAAAGTGCGGAAGTCATTGGAGAGGTACTCTCCTCCACCATCGGTGCGATGCACCTTCAACCACCTGCCACTCTCATTCTGTGAAGTAGCAATCCAAACCTTGAAAGCATCAAAGCACTCATCCTTGCCAGCCAGGAACAACACCCACGTCTTCCTCAACTTTTCATCAATGAACGTGACAAAGTACAACTTGCCGGACAAGGATTGTGATGGCATGGGACCGCAGAAATTAGAGTGAACCAATAGGAGAAGCTCAGCCGCGACCTTCCCTTCCCCGGTGAAAGAAGAGCGGGCTTGCTTCCCTTCAATGCAGCTTCCACATGCCGGTGCACCTGGCTGCTTCACCCCCTTGAGCTCTAGGCCGCGGACCATCTGCTGCATGGAGATGATGGCGCCAAAGCCGAGGTGACCAAGCCGGCAGTGCCACAGGCTCATGTTGTGTTTTTGCTCTCTCGGCGCCAACGCTGAGTCGGCTTCCTTCTCCGACGCCACATAGAGATCGTAGAGACCATCCTCCTTGTCCACTTTTTCAAGTACACGGCCTGCACTGGCAGAGATGCTGCAGCCACCATTCTCAAAGAGAACCTGCATGCCTTCGCAGATAAGAGATGAGACAGAGAGGAGGTTAGCTGCCAGCGGCGGAATATGGAGCACCCCAATCACACGAGGTTCCACGTGCTTGCCCTTGACGGAAGCACAAAACACAATCTGACCCTCCCCAACCGACATTTGCACATGATTGTCCCCCATCTACACCCGACGAGGCTCGATGGCGGTGTAGACAACAAACCACTCCCGACAACACGTCATGTGGCGCTGATGGAAACGGGGGCAGCCCTTAGGGAGGTTATCAGGCTCACCAAAAGCCGCCTAGGCAGGCCAACTCTTTGTGAGAGGGAGTTGCAGGATACACAGACAGAAATAACGGAAGCAAGTGTAGGTCTGAAGAAAATGTGAATTTCTAAATCCACAATTGAGTGAGAAATTACATTGTCACAGCTTTCTAGCAAGCCCTTATTTGCCTCGTTTGGCCTAGGGAGCACTGAGATACACTCTGTCAAAGTCTACCCTCTAGCACACTCTCCTAGCCTAGCGGGATGAGCGGCAGTCACCTTGTCACACAAGAGAATTATGTCTCACACCACTTGGACGACCAACAATCGTGGTGTGTACCTTCCTTCAACTCTCTTGGAGGTCCTCCAGCTGCCTTTTCTCCTTGAAGGCCGCTCTCAGCCGTCCTGGCCAATAATCCTGCCGCCTTTTGAGCTCAAAGTGCTCAGGTCGTCACTTGAACCCGACCCATGATCTCCAAACTTTGGAAATCCATGTCTCACTCAAAAGGACTCTGTATGGAGATCCGTAAAGTGCGTTGGAAGCTGTGAAACATCCTCTATGCAACTGTCATGCCAGATTATTTCTATCGAGCAACCTATTTTTGTCACTTTCTGGCACTCTCATATCCATCATTGTCCCACTTTGCGACAATAAAAATCACACAATTCCGCACTGTCCCCTTAGCTGCTGAAAGTGGTGCGGTGCCAGCGGCTTGGTCAAGAAGTCTGGCAGCATCATTCTTAAAGGGAAGAACTTGAACTGCACAACCTACTTTGCCAAGAGCTCGCAGATGGAGTTGTACCGCACGTCGATGTCCCGCCTTGAAACTCGGTGTTCTTTGTCAGAGCAATGGCACTCATGTTGTCACAGTAGATGGTGGTGGCTGTGGTCTACTGCTGTCCAAAGCTTGCTAGCAGCTCACGCAGCCACATAGCTTCCTTTGCTTCTTGACTGAGGGCGATGTACTCTGCTTCGGTGGAGGAGAGGGCAACACGCTCTTGCTTCTTGCTCCTCCAACTGATTGCACCTCCCTCGAGCACAAACACAAACCCACTAGTTGACCTCCTTGTGTCCAAGTCACCTCCCCAATCTGCGTCACTGTAGCCGATGAAGATGGGACTGTTGTTGTCGTTGAAGGTGATGCAAAGGCTGCTCCTACTGTCGAGGTAGCGCAGCACGCGCTTGACGGCCTCCGAATGCGGCACGCCCGGATTCGTGCGAAACTTGCTTAACACTCCCATTGCTTGGCTGATGTTGAGGCACGTTCCGACTGCTGCATACATGAGGCTTCCAACTGCTTCTTGGTATGGCACTGCTTTCATGCGGCTGCTCTCTTGCATGCCGCGGGGAGTCTGCGTCATGCTCAGCTTCGCTCCCAAATCCAGTGGTGTTGCTGCTTTGCACTCTCCTACCATGCTGAAGCGCTTGATGATGTTTCTCACGTACGTGCTCTGCGACAACTACAAAGTCTGCTGCTGCCGGTCACGCTTGACCTGAAGGCCAAGGTAATAACTGAGCTCTCCCACGTCTTTCATGTGGAACCTGGCAGCAAGGGACTGCTTCATATCGTCCAAAAGAGACTTGGAGTCAGATGCAATGAGCAGATCATCAACATAGAGCAAGATGATGATCTGGTTTGCCTCTTGTGTGCGCCCATAGACAGCATGGACTGCTTCACTGCGCACAAAGCCAAGGCCAGCTAGCTGCTCATCCATCTTGTGGTACCATGCTCGTGGGGCTTGCTTCAGGCCGTAGAGGGCCTTCACAAGCTTGCACACCAAACCTTCCTTCCCTTCCATGACGTACCCCTCCGGCTGCTCCATGTACACATCCTCCTCAAGGTCACCATTCAGAAATGCACACGTCACATCCATTTGGTGCACCTCCCAGTCCATAGCTGCAGCAAAAGCGAGGATCGCTCAGATGGATTGGAACCTAGCAACAGGTGCAAATGTCTCATTGTAATCCACACCCTCAGTCTATGCATAACCCTTTGCAACCAGCTGTGCTTTGTACCTGAGAATCTTACCAACCGCAGAAGATCCACCGGCATCCGACCACTCGGCTGCCACGTGGAGCCTCCNTCACAAGCTTGCACACCAAACCTTCCTTCCCGTCCATGACATACCCCTCCGGCTGCTCCATGTACACATCCTCCTCAAGGTCACCATTCAGAAATGCACACGTCACATCCATTTGGTGCACCTCCCAGTCCATAGCTGCAGCAAAAGCGAGGATCGCTCAGATGGATTGGAACCTAGCAACAGGTGCAAATGTCTCATTGTAATCCACACCCTCAGTCTATGCATAACCCTTTGCAACCAGCTGTGCTTTGTACCTGAGAATCTTACCAACCGCAGAAGATCCACCGGCATCCGACCACTCGGCTGCCACGTGGAGCCTCCTTGAGAGTCCAAGTGCCAGTCTTCATGGGCGCTCCATACTCCTCATCTGGTGCGCCACGCCAATCTGCCGCCTTGGCGATGTGCATGGCTTCAGCGAATGTGGCTGGGTCATCGGTGACTGTGAGGAAGAGAAGCTCGAGGTCAAACGACTCCATTGGTGGTGGAACGGTGCACAAGTTCACCAGTTCCTCCAACGGCTCTGTTTGTGTGCAAGGCGCTCGAATCGCCTCAGCGGCTCCCCACTGTCCTTTGCACCTTCCTTGAGGCGTGCAGACCATCGTGGCAGCTTCTGTGCGTTGCTTTGCTGCTCCTCCTCATCAGATTCTGCTGCCAGCTCCTTCTCCTTGTCAGCTCCCTCCACCTCCTTGTCGTTGCCGCTATCACCGCCATCTTCCGCAATGCCCTCTTCTGCTACCGGTACTTCACCCACTTCTGGTACAAGTGCAATAGCAAGTGGAACTGCCAACATAGGGCTCCAATTCCAGCCCTTCCCTTCCTCTTGGAAGGGAAGGGCTGGATGATCTTGCGTGAGGCGAGGTTGTAGAGGCGGTATCCCATGGTGTCATAGCCGAGGAAGGCGGCCTTAACCAACTTTGCGTCCAGCTTGTTACGGCTTCCGGTAGGCATTTGCAGGAATGCACCACACCCGAAGACTTTCAGGAGCATCACTGTTGGCTTGCATCCTGTCCATGCCTCCTCCGGTGTCATCAGCGGCACGGCGCGCGTAGGGCTTCGGTTTTTCAGGTACACGGCGGTATTGACCGCTTCTACCCAAAAGGTTGGCGGGAACCTCGCATCTTGGAGCATGCTGCGAACACGCTCCATGAGCGTACGGTTCGCACATTCAGCCACGCCAGTCAGCTGCGGTGTTCGAGGTGGGGTGACCTCCTGCTTGATCATATGACGCTTGAGGAAGGTGCGCAAGTCATTGGAGAGGTACACTCCTCCACCATCGGTGCGAAGCACCTTCAACCGCCTGCCACTCTCATTCTGTGCAACAGCAATCCACACCTTGAAAGCATCAAAGAACTCATCCTTTCCAGCCAAGAATGACACCCACGTCTTCCTTGACTTTTCATCAATGAACGTGACAAAGTACAACTTGCCGGACAAGGATTGTGATGGCATGGGAGCGCACAAATCAGAGTGAACGAGTGAGAGAAGCTCAGCCGCCCCCTTCCCCTCCCCCGTGAAAGGAGTGCGGGCTTGCTTTCCCTTTAATGCAGCTCTCACAAGCCGATGCACTAGGCTGGTTCACCCCCTTGAGCTCCATGCCGCGGACAATCTGCTGCATGGACATGATGGCGCCAAAGCCGCGGTGACCTAGCCGGCGGTGATGGCTCCACAGGCCGATGTCGTGTTTTCCCTCTCTCGCCGCCAACGCTGAGTCGGCTTCCTTCTCTGACGCCACGTAGAGGCGGTAAAGACTGTCCTCCTTGTTCGCTTTTGCAAGCACACGGCCTGCAAGGGCAGAGATGGTGCAGCCACGATTCTCAAAGAAAACCTGCATGCCTTCCGAGATGAGAGATGAGACAGAGAGGAGGTTAGCTGCCAGCCCCGGAACATGGAGCACCCCCTTCACATGACGTTCCACTTGCTTACCCTCAGCAGAAGCACAAAACATAATCTCACCTTCCCCAACAGCCATTTGCACATGGTTGTCCCCCATGTACACCCGACGAGGATCAATGACCGTGTAGACAACGAACCACTCCCAGCGACACGTCATGTGCCAAGTGGCTCCTAAGTCGATGACCCCAAACAAGGTGGTGTTGTCGGAGACGTGCAGGACCCGGATGGTTTTCACAAATCCACTCTCCCAATCTGCGGTGTTTGCAAAAGCAACGGACTGTTTTCCCGCTCCCACTCCAGCCGGAAGGTCCGCCTTCTTCTTCCGGCATTCGCGCGCCCAATGGCCTGGCTTCTTGCAGTTGTGGCAGTTCCCCTTCTTCTTCCCTCCTCCGCCGTTGCTCCTGGTTGATGTAGCACCGCCCCCATGACCAAAGTTGGTGATGAGAGCGACGTCCAGTCCGCTTCCGCCCTCTTCTCCTCCACATCATTGAGGAAGAGCTTGTCACCACGGTCGGCCACGGCAACAATGAGAGGAGTGTAGCTACTAGGAAGGCCAGAGAGGATGGTTAGCATGAGCACACGCTCCTTGGCAGGGACCTTAATTGCAGCAAGCTGGTGAGAGAAAGACTTCACCATGTTGATGTAGTCAATCATGGATCCGGACTCATCCATCTTGACAGTGTGAAAGCAACGACGCAGCTCCATGTTCATAAGGATTGACTTGGAAGCATAAGTAAACTCAAGATTTTTCCAAACCTCCATTGGCGTGAGGATACCACGGACAAGGAGTTGCTGCCGTTCGGCGAGGTGGAGGTAGATGGTTGCGAGGGCGTGGTCACGCTTCTTGCGGTAGGTACGGGCCTCAACAGGGGATAGGGAGCTTTCTTTTGGTTCCTTCTCCTTCTCATCCACCTGGCTCCAGAGAATATTATCCATTAGTACCATCTTCATGTTGTTGCTCCAGTTGAAGAAGTTCTTGCCTTCGAACTTGGCGATGTTGACGCCGGACACCACAGAAGCGGATGCCACAAAGTTAGTGCAATGTTCAGCCCACAAACGGCTCTCTCAAACAACAAGGTGCAAGGAATGCCTCAAGGATGAGAAAAAGCCTTGTTCTAGCTCTGATACCACTGATGGAAACTGGGGCAGCCCTCAGGGAGGTGATTAGGCTCACCAAAAGCCGCATAGGCAGGACCAACTGTTTGTGCGCGGGAGTTGCAGGATGCACAAACAGAAACTACGGAAACAAATGTAGATTTGCAGAGAATGCAAATGTCTAAATCCACTCTAGAGTGAGAAAGTGCATTGTTACAGCTTTCTAACAAGCCCTTGTATGCCTCATTTGGCCTAAGGAGCACTGAGATACACTTTGTCAAAGTTTACCCTCTAGCACACTCTCCTTGCCTAGCGGGATGAGCGGCAGTCACCTTGTCACACAAGAGAGTTATATCTCACACCACTTGGACTGCCAACTATCGTGGTCTGCACCTTCCTTGAACTCTCTTGGAGGTCCTCTAGCCGCCTTTTCTCCTTGACGGCCGCTCTCAGCTGTCCTGGCCAATAATCCCGCCGCTTTTTGAGCTCAAAGTGCCAAGGTCGTCACTTGAACCCGACCCATGATCTCCAAACCTTGGAAATCCATATCTCACTCAAACGGACTCCGTATGGAGTTCCGTAAAGTGCGTTGGAACCTATGAAACATCCTCTATGCAACTGTCATGCCACATGATTTTTATCGAGCAACCTAGTTTTGTCACCTTCTCGCATTCTCATATCCATCAGGCGCGTAGCTCATGAATCAATGATCCTGAACAAGGAAGTGTTGTCGGAGATGTGCGGGATCCGGATAGTTGTCATGAATCCACTCTCCCAATCTTCTGCGTTTGCAGAAGCATCGGACTGCTTTCCCGCACCCACTCCAGCCGCAAGGTCCGCCTTCTTCTTCCGGCATTCGCGCGCCCAATGGCCCGGCTTCTTGTAGTAGTGGCAGCTCTCCTTCTTCTTTCCTCCTCCACCGTTACTCCTGGTTGGTGCAGCACCACCCCCGTGACCAAGTTTGGTGATGAGAGCAACGTCCAGTCGCTTCCGCCCTCCTCTCCCTTGTGCCACTCCTCCTCAAACAGCAGGCTCTCCTCCACATCGTTCAGGGAGACAATGAGAGGAGTGTAGCTGCTAGGAAGACCGGAGCACACACTCCTTGACAAGGTCCTCAATCGCAGCAAGCTAGTCATAGAGAGACTTCACCATGTTGATGTAATCAATCCTGGATCCGGACTCATCCATCTTCACAATGTGAAAGGGACAAAGCAGCTTCATATTCATGAGGATTGACTTGGAAGCATAAGTGGAATCAAGCTTTTTCCAAACCTCCTTTGGCGTGAGGATGCCACGGACAAGGAGTTGATGCCGTTCAGCGAGGTGGAGGTAGATGGTTGCAAGGGCGTGGTCACGCTTCTCGCGGTAGGTACGGGCCTCGCCAGGAGAGAGGGAGCTTTCTTTTGGTTCCTTCTCCTTCTCATCCATCTGGCTTCAGAGACCCTTCTTCATCAGCACCATCTTGATGTTGTTGTTCCAGTTGAAGAAGTTCTTGCCTTCAAACTTGGCGATGTTGACGCTGGCCACCACAGAAGCGAATGTCGCCATGGTAGTGCAATGTTCATCCCCCAAGCAACTCTCTCACACAACAGGGTGCAAGGAATGCCTCCAGGATGAGAGAAATCCTTATTCTAGCTCTGATACCACTGATGGAAACTTGGGCAGCCCTCAGGGAGGTGATCAAGCTCACCAAGAGTTGCCTAGGCAGGACCAACTGTTTGTGAGAGGGAGTTGCAGGTTGCACAGACAGAAATTACGGAAGTGAATGTAGGTTTGCAGTGTACGCAAATTTTTTAACTGAATATTGAGTGATAAAGTAAATTATGACAGCTTTCTAAGAAGCCCTGATATGCCTCATTTGGCCAAGGGAGCACTGAGATCCACTCTGTCAAAGTTCATCCTCTAGCACACTCCTAGCCTAGCGGGATGAGCAGCAGTCACCCTGTCATGCATGCACCCACGACCTGCACGGCAAATAATCGTGGATTGGTCCTTCCTTGAAGTCTCCTGGAGGCCCTCCAGATGTCATTTCTCCTTGAAGGCCGCTCTCAGCCGTCCTGGCCAATAATCCTGCCGCCTTTAGAGCTCAAAATGCTCACGTCGTCACTTGAACCCGACTCATGATCTCCAAACTTTGGAAATCCATATCTCACTCAAACGGACTCCGAATTGAGTTATGTGAAGTGTGTTAGAACCTGTGAAGTATCCTCTATGTAACTGTCATGCCAGACGATTTTTATCGAGAAATCTATTTTTGTCACTTTCTGGCATCCTCACATCCATCTACGTGTGTGTGTGTGTGTGTGTGTGTGTGTGTATGTGTGTGTGCGTGTGTGTGTGTGAGTGTGTTTGTGTTTGTGCTTGTGTCTGTTTCTGTGTGTGCATGTGTGTGTGTGTGTGTGAGAGAGAGAGAGAGAGAGAGAGAGAGAGAGAGAGAGAGAGAGAGAGAGAGAGAGAGAGAGAGAGAGAGAGAGAGAGAGAGAGAGAGAGAGAGAGAGAGAGAGAGAGAGAGAGAGAGAGAGAGAGAGAGAGAGAGAGAGAGAGAGAGAGAGAGAGAGAGAGAGAGAGAGAGAGAGAGAGAGAGAGAGAGAGAGAGAGAGAGAGAGAGAGAGAGAGAGAGAGAGAGAGAGAGAGAGAGAGAGAGAGAGAGAGAGAGAGAGAGAGAGAGAGAGAGAGAGAGAGAGAGAGAGAGAGAGAGAGAGAGAGAGAGAGAGAGAGAGAGAGAGAGAGAGAGAGAGAGAGAGAGAGAGAGAGAGAGAGAGAGAGAGAGAGAGAGAGAGAGAGAGAGAGAGAGAGAGAGAGAGAGAGAGAGAGAGAGAGAGAGAGAGAGAGAGAGAGAGAGAGAGAGAGAGAGAGAGAGAGAGAGAGAGAGAGAGAGAGAGAGAGAGAGAGAGAGAGAGAGAGAGAGAGAGAGAGAGAGAGAGAGAGAGAGAGAGAGAGAGAGAGAGAGAGAGAGAGAGAGAGAGAGAGAGAGAGAGAGAGAGAGAGAGAGAGAGAGAGAGAGAGAGAGAGAGAGAGAGAGAGAGAGAGAGAGAGAGAGAGAAGGAGAGAGAGAGAGAGGTGTACACTCACAAGATTGTGAGACTTGTTAGTTTATGCAGGGTGTTTGGAATTGGATCCGTGAGGTTGTTGTTGTCAACATTGCTGCATCAGAGAAGGAACATGAAGACAGGAGGGATAGCACAGAGTGCAGGTTTCCATGCATGAAATGAGAGGTGATTGAAGACATCCAGAAAAACAGACAATGGCATGGCCACATCACAGCCAGGTTGTTCCTTTTTGGCCGGCACATGTGGTCTTCCTTTTCCAGCTACACTCAAATTGGATCTGGCCCTCACCTCCGGAGAAACGGAAGGAATTCAGAAGTAAAGGGACAAAAAGGAGGAAAACAGATTAAGGGTTAAATAAGAGTGTGAAAGTGTACAGAGAACAGCCATGGTTTTCCATTCGCAGCACAGCTAATCTTGCTGTTATGTGCGCTGCACAGTTGCACTGCAGCCATCTTGTTATGGCCATACATGAGGCACGGAACTAATGGCTGTGCTGCAAGTGAACAGTGCAGCCAACCCCTACGATGAGAAATCAAACTGGTAATAGGCAGGTGAAGACAGGGAAGGTGGGAGAGGGGGCGGGGGGGAGAGGAAGAGGGGGAGAGAG
>SZWC01008081.1:19638-46459 GCA_023375785.1 Penium margaritaceum
ACACACACACACACGCACACACACACACACACACACACACACACACACACACACACACACACACACACACATACACACACACGCACGCACACACACATACACATTGACCTGCGATATCATTTCATCTGCAAATTCGTGGCAAAGCAGGTGGTGCAGATCAAGTTCTGCCTTTCAAGCATGATGCTGGCATACTTCTTGACCAAGCCGCTGGCAGCACACCGCTTTCAGCAGCTGAGGGGACAGTGGGGACTTGTGTGATTTTTATTCTCGCAAAGTGGGAGAATGATGGATATGAGGGTGGCAGAAAGTGACAGAAATAGGTTGTTTGATGAAAATCATCTGGCATCTCAGCTGCATGGAAGATGTTTCACAGGTTCTTTACCACTTTACAGAACTCAATTCGGAGTCCGTTTGAGGGAGATATGGATTTTCAAGGTTTGGTGGCAATGGGTCCGGTTCAAGTGACGGCTCCTGCAGTACCAGCGCCAATGACGGCCACAATTATTGGCCAGGGAGGTTTGGAGCGGCCTTCAAGGTAGAAAGGCAGCAGGAAGACCTTCAGGGAGCTTCAAGGAAGGTCCCCACCAAGATTATTGGTTGTGCATATGGCAGGGATGGTAATTCTTTGGTGTGACAGTGTGACTGCCGCTCATCCCGCTTGGCTAGGAGTGTGCTAGGAGGTGAACTTTGATAGAGTGGTTCTTCCAACTCCATGTGCCAAATGAGGCGTACTTAGGCTTGTTAGAAAGCTGTGCTAATTGAATTTCTCATCCACAAGTTAAAACAGTCATTTGCGCTCTCCACACAACTTCACATGCTTCCGTATTTTTTTCTCTGCAGCCTACAACTTGTCTCACATACAATTGGTCCTGCATAGGCGGCTCTTAGTGAGACTGATCACCTCCCTGAGGACTGCCCCATTTTCTATCAGTGGTATCAGAGCTAGAACAAGGCTTTGCCTCATCCTTGAGGCAGTCCTTGCACCCTGTTGTATGAGAGAGTTATTTGGGGGCTAAACGTTGCACTACCATGGCGACATCCGCTTCTGTGGTGGCCGGCGTCAACATCGCCAAGTTTGAAGGCAAGAACTTCTTCAATTGGATCAACAAGATGAAGATGGTGCTGATGGAGAAGGGACTCTGGAGCCATGTGAGTGAGGAGGAACCAGCTCAGTCCTCTCTCTCACCTGGTGAGGCCCGTACTTACCACGAGAAGCGTGAACGTGCCCTCGCCACCATCTACCTCTACCTTGCCGAACAAAATGCAGAGAGTGCAATGTACTCTGCCTCAACAGTAGTAAGCAGGATACAGTCCTGCTTCTAGCTTTCCCATGAGACCGCACCACCGTTGAGAACGCAGACAAAGCCTGAGGTGGAATTCCTGTCGTCAATCCACCCTCCCCAGTCCGCGTCAATGTAGCATGTTAGTAGCAACAAGTCTGATCCTTCTAGATCTCCAAACCAAAGTCCCGCGTGCCGAGTCTTTTTGGGATGGCAAAAAATCCGCTTCACAGTTTGCCAGTGTTCTCGCCCAGGGTTGGCCCTAAACCTGCTCACCTGGCCCACCTCATAAGCAATATCAGGTCGCGTCCCCACCATCGCATACATGAGGCTCCCAACGACGGACTGATACCGAATGTTTTGCATTTCCCGCTGGTTTTCCTCATTGCTTGGTGACATGGAGGAGGAGAGCCTTCAGTTGGAGGGCATGGGGGTGCTGACGGGTTTGCAGTCCTCCATGTTGTAGCGCTTCAAGACGTCCATGATGTACTTGGTCTAGTTGAGCTTGATGGTGCCTGCTTCTCAGTTGCGGTGAACGGCAATCTCGAGGTAGTACTCAAGAGGACCCATGTCTTTCATCTTGAACCTACTACTCAGCTGCTTCTTGAGGTCTGCAAGGGACTCATGAGAGGAAGAGCACACGATCAAGTCGTCGACATAAAATGCTTCAAGAAGCAAGCCACGCTCATCCTCCCACACTAAGACACTAGGGTCATTCTTGTAGTGCGCAAAGGAGAGCTCAGCCATGAAGCTGTCAGTTTCCTTGCACCAGATCCGGGGGGCCTATTTCAGTCCCTACAATGCCTTCACCAGCTTGCACACCTTATCCTTGGGTGCTTTGACACCTTCCGGTATCTCCATTAGCACCTCTCTGTTGAGCTCCCCGTAGAGGAAAGCTGTCTTCACATCCAGATGGTGGATCTCAAGGTTGGCGGCAGCGACGGCCAACAAGGACCTGATGGAGGCAAACGTGAAGACCGGTACAAATGTCTCATTTTAATCAGACCCTGTGCGCTGTGGGAATCCCTTTGCCATGACCCTTGCCTTTTACTTGTCGATGCTATCATCTTGTTTCCGCTTCAGCCTGAGCACCAACTTTGAGCCCACCACGTGAGCGTTAGCGGGTCTGTCCATGAGCACCCATGTGCCAATTTCTTCGATGGACGCAAGCTCGCTGTCCACCGCCTCCTTCCGGTTGGGTGTCCGCCATCGGGCCTTGCCAACGCCTCAGCCACAGTGAGTGGCTTGCCCTGAGCCAAACAGGACCAGCTCAGTCCAGTCCAGCTTCCGGTGTCATCGTCGTACTTTGGAGTTTGTTTTCTCTACCGTGTGCTGCGATGTTGCATTGCTGGTCGATCTTCACTTTGCTGTTGCTCCCGTGCTACTGGCTGCCCTGAAGTTAGGTTTTCCTCTTGTGAAAAGCCACTGGCCTCTGAACTGGTCTCAGAGGCCTCGGACGTCTCTGACTCTGTGTCGGAGGTCACCGCTGCGTCAGCCTTCGCAGCCGCTCTCCTTGCCACACCATTCTTCTACACGGCCTGCCGCACTGGCACCACTTGCCATTTTTTGGGAGCTTGATCTCCTGAATCCAGCAGCACCAACCACTCTCCCTGTTTTGGAGCTTGCGTGGGATCAACCATCTCTGCCTTGCCTAGTTTCCTCTCCTCAAAGGTTACGTCCATGCTGGTGACGAGTCTTCTTCCTGCCAGGTCCCACAAGCGGTAGGTCTTGTAGGCCGTCTCAAAGCCCACCATAACGCACTTTCGCGCTCTTGCATCTAGCTTGCGGGCACCCTCACCCACCTGGACCTTTGCCCATGCGGTGCAGCTGAAGAATTTCAGGTTCGATGCATCCGGCTTCTTCCCTGACCATGCTTCTTGTGGCGTCATCTGTTGCTTGCCCTTTTTCTTTCCGCGCCTGCCCAGAGCAGCCGCAGGAGTCAAGTTGATGAAATAGCATGCCGTTCTTGCCCCTTCCGTCCAGAACCGCAAGGGAAGTTTTGCATCAAAGAGCATGATGTGCACCATGCCGAGGATGGTTTGATTCATGCGATCGGCCACACCATTGCTTTGCAGCGTGTAGGGAGTTGTGGGCTTGTGGTTGATCCCATGTTGCCGCAACCAGCCCTTGCATGCCTCATACTCTCTGCTGTTGTCGCTTTGCATTGCCTTGACTTTCTTTCCAGTCTATCGCTTCAACATGGCGACAAACTCCTGATAATTATCTCTGATCTCTCCCTTGGTTTTGAGGAAGTTGATTGACACCTTGCGGATGTGGTCTTCGATGAAGTCAGAAAACACTTGCTACCACCATTTGACACCGTGCATAAGGGTCTGCACACGTCGGCGTTAATTGTCAGATGGCCTGAGGCAAATGGACTAGAAAACAGGGCCGACACAATAGCACCTGCTGTCTGCTCCTAGCATTTCAGCTAGGAGAAGATATCACCCTCAGGATCACGGCTCCACACTGAGGAGTTCCTAGGCAATCACTTGCTAGCAACGGTGTCCACTTAACACTTAGTCACTTTCGCGCGAGGTGCTAGTCAAAGACTAGATCCTGGGGCTAAGACCAACCAGTCTCTTCTTTATACTGTTCCTTAGTTGGACAACTCTGTGAGGAGCATCTAAGGCCAGGTTGTGTAATTAGAACAAGGAATAATCCTGGTACATATAGTCCTAGGCCTGGCTTCTAAGGTGTGTGGGTAGTGGCACTTTTGGGGTGGTCACTCCACACCACCTCACCAGTCTGTCAATGGGCGCATCCACTGACCGCCAAGTGGCGCACTCTCCTCATGCATGGGGAAACATCGAAGAAACTTCCCCTGTGCATCAAGGTCAAAAAACTTCCTGCGCACATCTAGGGTCGATCGCTAAGGCTGCACACCGATCCTGAAACGCGATTCTTAGGCTAGAATTGGAATTGCGGGCCGATCCCATCACTCCAGAACCGGAATCACGGTTCCTGGCCATGGAATCGCGATTCTTTTAGGAATCGTGATACATAGAGTCGATTCCTCTCTTGTATTGTTCTGATGACAATTCAAGGACAGATGAGCCTTAGAATAATCTCTGCCGGAAATGCGATCGGTGCAAGTCTAAAGTTGTATCCGTGCTGAATGGATTCACCGGTATCGCCACTTGTCAGAATGTCTGCTGTCTTGTGTCAACTATTCACCGCCGCCAGTTTTCAAGATCGCTGCGCACTTGGGAAACAGTTTGCAGTTCGATTTTCAAAGTTTTTATGTTTAAACCTTGATTGTTCAGACTGCGAGACATTGTTTTGCAGTTTGATTGCGTCACTGTTTGACTGCTCATTTTGCAAAACATTGTCTTTTGGTTTGAATGTTTGAAGTGCAAATACGTTGTTTCACACCTGAGCACCGAGGCGAGAACATCATTTGTCCATCATCTGCCTCTGACAGGCGATGGACGAATCAGGCTCTTGTACAGCCAGGATAACAACTCGGACATGCGGTCATTGTCTGCATCATGACTGGACGAAGCCGTCCGAGAGAACGGCAATGTGCAGGACGTCGACAGACCGGGGTATGCTTCTCTCAAGGTTGAACGGGATCTGGACATCTTCTGGGTAAACAGCCATTGTCCCCTCCCCCACTGCTTCTGATAACGATTCCAAAAGTACCCCCGATTCTAGCCCGATTCTGAAATCAAAGGATCGGAATCGTTGGTACTTACAAGAATCGTGGAACCACGATTAATTAATCGTGATTCCAGGAATCGGTGTGCACCATTATCGATTGCAGGACCTGTTGTCCCTAATTCCAACATTCTATTCGTTGCGCTACACTTCTGGTGTATCTCTTGGACTTGCACCACGAACAAGGTTTGGGGGACTTACTTTAAGGGAGCAGTGCATGCCCAACCTGTCCGTCAAGCCATAGCAGTGGCCATGGGGCATAGAAGGACAACAATCTCTCCCTTGCACCTTAGGCCACCTGCTGTGGTATTTTTCTTCCACATGAACCTGTAGCTCTGGGTTGTGTTTGTGCACGTCAGCTTTCTTGATCTTTAGTTCTCATCTCTTGCATCCACTATGCCGACTCCTCGAGCACCTGTAACATGCAAGTCACTGTCTAGCGGCTTTGTTAAGAAGTCCGCAAGCATTTTCTTGGTTGCGACGTGCTCCAGTTCCACGACACCCTTGGCGACGAGGTCACGTGAGTAGTGGTACCAAATGTCGATGTGCTTTGTACACCTGAAGATCATGTCATCCTCTACCATAGCGATGGCACATTGGTTATCGATGCGGATGACCGTTGCTTCCTCTTGTGGTGCCTTGATCTCATGAAGAAAACTGTAAAGCCACTATGTTTCCTTGCACACTTCGGAGAGTTCAATGTACTCCGCTCCAGCAGTAGAAAGCGAGACGCAGTCTTGCTTCGTGCTTGCCCACGAGACTGCACCACCGTTGTAAAAACGGACAAACCCTGAGGTGGACTTCCTGTCATCAATCCGTCCTCCCCAGTCCGCGTCACTGTAGCATGTCAGCCGTAGCGAGTCTGATCCTTCTAGACCTCCAAACTGAAGTCCGATGTGCCGAGTCTTTTTTAGGTAGCAAAAAATCCGCTTCACGGCTTGCCAATATTCTGGCCCAGGGTTGGCCACAAACCTGCTCACCTGACCTACCGCATACGCAATGTCAGGTCGCATTCCCACCATTGCATACATGAGGCTCCCAACGGCAGACTGGTACGGAATGTTTTGCATCTCCCGCCTGTCTGCCTCGTTGCTTGGTGATATGGAGGAGGAGAGCTTGCAGTCGGAGGGCATGGGGGTGCAGCCGGGTTTGCAGTCCTCCATGTTGTAGCGTTTCAAGACGTCCATGATGTACTTGGTCTGGTTGAGCTCAATGGTGCCTGATTTGCGGTTGCGGTGAATAGCAATCCCGAGGTAGTACTCGAGAGGTCCCATGTCCTTCATCTTAAACCTGCTGGCCAGATTTTTCTTGAGGTCTGTAAGGGCCTCCTGCGAGGACAAACACATGATAAGATCGTCCGCGCACAACGCCACGAGGAGCAAGCCACGTTTGTCCTCCCGCACATAGACGCTGGGGTTATTCTTACAATGTGCAAAGGAGATCTCAGCCATGAAGCTGTCCATCTCCTTGTACCAGATCCGTGGGGCCTGTTTCAGCCTGTACAACGCTTTCACCAGCTTGCACACCTTACCCTTGGGTGTTTTGACACCTTCCGGTACCTCCATTAGCACCTCCTTGTCGAGCTTCCCATAAAGGAAGGCTCTCTTCACATCCATCTGGTGGATCTCAAGGTCTTTGGTGGCAGCAACGGCAAGTACGGACCTGATGGAGGCAAACGTGACGACCGGTGCAAAGGTCTCATCGTACTCAGACCCTGCACTCTGTGAGAATCCTTTCGCCAGGACCCTTGCTTTGTACTTGTTGATGGTATCGTCTTGCTTCCGCTTCAACCTGAGCACCCAATTTGAGCCCACCACGTTAGAGTTAGCGGGTCTGTCCACGAGCACCCATGTGCCATTTTCTTCGATGTACGCAAGCTCGTTGTCCACCGCCTCCTTCCACTTGGCCGCATCGGGCCTTGCCAGTGCCTCAGCCACAGTGAGCGGCTCTCCCTGAGCCAAACAGGACCGGATCAGTCCAGTCCAGCTTCCGGTGTCAGCGTCATACTTTGGAGTTTGTTTCCTCTGTCGTGTACTGCAACGCTTCATTGCTGGTGGATCTTTGCAATGTTGTTGCTCCTGTGCTACTGGCTGCCCTGAAATATATTTTTCTTCTTTTGAAGAGACACTGGTCTCCAAGCTAGTTTCAGAGGCCTTGGACATCTCCGACTCTGTGTCGGAGCTCGCCGCTGCGTCAACCTGCGCAACCACTCTCTCTGCCACACCACTCTTCTTCAAGTCCTACCACAGTGGCACCACTTGCCAATTTTTAGGAGCTTGATCTCCTGACTCCAGCAGCACCAACCACTCTCCCTGTTTTGGAGCTTGTGTGGCATCAAGCACCTCTTCCTTGCTTGGTTTTCTGTCATCAAAGGTCACGTCCCGACTGGTGATGTTTTCTTGCAGCCAGGTCCCACAGGCGGTAGGTCTTGTGGGCTGTCTTATAGCCCACCATCACGCACTTTTGTGGTCTTGCATCTAGCTTGCTGCCACCCTCTCCCACCTGGACCTTTGCCCATGCGGTGCAGCCGAAGACTTTGAGGTGTGATGCATCCGGCTTCTTCCTCGACCATACTTCTTGTGGCGTCAACTGTTGCTTGCCCTTTTTCTTGCCGCACCTGCCCAGAGCAGCCGTAGGGGTCAGGTTGACAATATAGCATGCTGTTCTTGCCGCTTCCGCCCAAAAGTGAGGTGGAGGTTTTGCATCAAAGAGCATGCTGCGCACCATGCCAAGGAAGGTCTGGTTCATCCGCTCGGCCACACCATTGCTTTGTGGTGTGTAGGGAGGTTGTGGACTGGTGGTTGATCCCGTGTTGTCGCAACCAGCCCTTGCATGCTTCCAACTCTCCGCCGTTGTCGCTTCGTATTTCTTTGAATTTCTTTCCAGTCTGCCGCTCCACCATGGCCACAAACTCGTGCAGCTTTTCTCTGATCTCTCCCTTGGTTTTGAGGAAGAAGATCCACACCTTGCGACTGTGGTCGTCGATGAAGGTCAGAAAGTACTTGCTACCACCTTTTGACGCTGTGCGAAAGGGTCCACACACATAGGTGTGAATCAGGTCAAGGGCTGATTCTGCGCGGTGATCGTTGCGCTCAAAGCGGGTTCACTTGGTCTTGCCTTGGAGGCAAGGTTCACACAGGCTGCCACACCCAACCGCATCCTTCTTGCAACCATCCATGCCGCGGACCAGCTGTTGTTGCTAGATGACTTGGACCGTGCTGTTTGCAACGTGCCCAAAGCGTCTATGCCATAGATCAGTGTCTTCGTCCTTTGCGGCAGAGGATGCTTTTTCAGTTTTCATTGGTGTGCTCTCCTGCGTTGGTGCTGAGACCACTGCCTCCGCTGCACCCTCATGACCCTCGTCTTCCGAGCTCTTTGCTGCCATTGTCTGCAATACGTAGAGTCCGTCAACCCGTTGAACCTATGCCACAAGATATTTGTTGGCGTAGAGGACCTTGATGTCCTTGTTCCTAATGATGACCGCCTTCTTCTGCATGAACACCACCGTCATGTCGTTGTCCATTGTTTTTGACATGGACAGAAGGTTTGCCGCAAAGGAGGGCATGTAGACCACGTCACGTAGCCGCAGATCCTTCTCTGCACCATTGATTCTTGTGCTCATCAGCTTTTCTCCCACGCCCTTTGCGTTCACAATGCTACCGTTTGTGCATCTGAACCGCCGATCAGTGAGGCCGATGGAGACGAATCCAGCCAGGTCATTGCTAGAGTAATGATCGGTGCCGGAGTCAAGCGTGAAAGCTCCAGGCCTAAGCAGCGCCGCTCCTTTTGCCGGAGGCGTGCTCTGTGCCATCATGTTGGTGGCTTCTTTGCCACCCTTTCTGCTGCCTTTGTTCCCACCGCTTCCTCCATCTTCCTTCTATGGGGACCTGCAATCTCTTGCCCAGTTTCCTGGGTTGCCGGAGTTGCGGCACTTGCCCTATTGCTTGGGAGCCTTGCCGCCAGTGTTGCCTCCGCCACCACCGGTTCTGCTGCCGCCTTCCTGACCAGAGGTTGACCCTTTGCTCCCGTGGCCACCGTAGTGTGCGGCAAAGGCTGAGAAGTTAGCCTCACTTCCACTGCGGCTCATGGCCTCGTTTCGCACATACTCAGACACTGCCGTGTACGTCAGGTCGTCCTCCTTTCAGCCGCCCATGACGGTGATCATTGGGCTTCAGCTCTCCGGTAGCGCCATGAGGAGGATCATGGCTTGCATGTTTTTGCCAAGGTCCCAGTTCATCTGGCGAGCCTCGCCAAGGAGTCCTTCAAGCTCCTGTAGGAAATCAGGGACTGATTCGCCCTCATTCACCCGCGTGCTGATCAGCCATTGTAGGATGAATAATCTGTTCGCGAGGGAGGTGGACTGGTGCATGCGCTTGAGCTTGTTGTAAGCTTCGGAAGCCAGCGTGTACCCGGCAATGGCGAGAACATACTTCTTAGCAATCACATTGCTGAGGAATGACATGACAATATCATTCCGTTCCATCCATGCCGCGTGCTCCGGTGAGCCCGCCGCAGGAACCTGCTCCTCTCCCTTCAAATGCTTGATGAAGCCACGCACTTTCATTGCCAATTTGAACTACCATCTCCAAAGCGGAAAGTTGTTCCCCTCAAAGACCAGGATTCCTCCCAAAGATCCAAGACCTTCCGGCACTGCATTAGCACTCACGGTTGCTCCAGTGGTCTGACCTACGATAGCCACTGTTGAGTTTGAGGACTGCCCTACGGCAGCCCCTGTTGTGTTTGAGGACTGCCCTGCGGCAGCCCCCACTGCTTGTGATGGGCCAGCCATTTTAGCTGCCCTTTTCTGCAATCGATGTCTCTGCTACGTTTGAGGCCGCTGTGTTAATCTTCCACTGTACATATTTCTCCTCTTGTGGTGGCCGTGAGTGCGCAGGGCATACTGGTACAGCGAGTGGAGGCGACGCACCATGAAGGCACGCAATCCCCATCCCTCCTCACCGGTGGTCGCCTCCATCCTGACCGCATGACCCGTCTCCATCATCATCCAGACCTGATACACTTGTTGTGTGCTTTGGCATTCATGGCAAACCTACTTTAGTCATAACTGCTCATTGCTTGCTTTAGCGTGAGACACCCATGTCAGACCTGCAACTTTGACTTTGGTTAGACACAGAATATGTCACTTCGTAGGTGACGCATGGGGTGCCCCACTTGGGGTGCGCGGATTTTGCTCGCGCCCTTTTCGGGGCTGTTGAGGGCTTTGCCCTCAAGCGAGCTCGATCGCCAGCGAGCTTCGCTCGCTGGCGTGACGGGTGCGATCGACTAGCGGTCGCACCCCTAGGACTAGTGTAACTTGTTACCTAGGGACTTGTGCTTTTTTCCTAAGCCGCCGCCATGGAGTTTTGGACCTAGCGTAGCCAACGGTCCACTATTTGATGAACCGCTTCTTTCTATGGCTTCCTAGGACAATTCTCATGGTATCAGAGCCATGGTCGACAACTGCAAGTGGCGTTTCTAGGCGGCGCTGAGCAAAAAGGGTGGCGGCCGAGTTGAGTGCGAAGGTAGATCCGCGCGGCTGCCACGAAAGCAGGCCGTGCGAGGCACAAGGGACGCCGAAACATCACCCCTAGGCCACGCCCTGCTAGTGGAGGCGGCGAAAGAAGGGGTTGCTCACGTGGGAGTAAAAGTGGCAAGGGGAGAGTGTCCAAGTGCCACCTACACCTCTCATGAGGTGACAGCGGGGTCTCTCGCCCCTACAGGTGTCTGTGCAGGTCCCAGGTGGCCTGGCAACAATCCCTAGGACAAGACAGGAGATCCCTATCGAGCGTTAGGCTCGCGGCAGAAAACTGGGCCCAAAGTGGGCCCGGCGAATTGCTGCCGAAATTTTCTTCGGCAGCAGAGGGCAGCTCACAACTCTTTGACAGTGCCCCTAGGTCCCAAGCACTCAGCTAGGAGCGATGAGTGTAGCGGGATCTGCAGGAGGAGGGGCCGGTGCGAACGTTGGTGCTAGCACCGGTGGCGGTACCGGTGCCGGCGCCACCTCGACCGGCATGACATGGGACGAACTATGCAAAGTTCTGTCCCACAAAGACCTAACACCCCCACCGCTAGGTGTGCGTGACTTTCTCACTTGGAAGGATGTTTTCCTTTCATGGGCGGCGGAGCATGGCCTTGAGGACTACTACCTAGCTCCGCCGCCCGACGATGCCGACGCGCGGGTGCTCCTTAGAGAATTTAATGCTCTGACTCGCGCACTTCCAGAGGACCAGCAGTATGCCCTCCGACAGTTTCGCTTTGGTGGCAAAGGGGAGGACCCCGCGAACCCGCGTAGTGGCAACCCTTGACCTCACGATTCATGGAAGCATCTAGCCACTCGAAAGGAGGAGCAAGGGATGGCCCTAGTGATCTCCCTGCGGGAAAAACTCTGCAATCTCTGTCCGAAACCGGGTGCCCCTGTTGCAGAGTATTGGGACGCTGCCATGGATCTTCGCCAGCGCCTTCTCGGCCTTGGTGCCTCCTGCTCCATCCTCGCGTGGCTGGATTCTGTCCTCCTGCACCTTGGCAAGCCGTACAAGGACTTCCGGCGCGGTTTACTTCGGAGGTTGAAAGTCGCCGACATCAAGAGCACTGACCTCGCGGAGGTGTTTGAGGAGCTGCGCAACTATGAGGACATCATACGAGGCGAGGCACGGGAAGATGAGGGTGTAGCGGCGAGCGCATTTGTGCACCACGGCGGAGGTACCTTTCATCCCTCGCAACAGCATGTGAGTGGAGGAGGCGGGGGAGGAAGGGGAGGCGCGGGAGGCCAAGGCGGGCAAGGCGGCAGAAGGGGAGGCCGCAGCCAAGCAGCAGGAAAATGCACATGCAACTATTGAGGACAACCCGTTCACTACTGGAGGGCCTGCCAGACTCTTCAACGCATCATGACTACCTCTGCGCAGCAGGCACGCCTAGCGGTTGGCCAGACATCTACGTCGTTCGCACCACCGAGTCAGCACCTCTCCCCTCCAGCATGGGTTACTCAGACTGTGGCTGAACCACGAGCGCCGGCACCCTTTGGGGCGGCAGCTTTTGGTCCACAGCAGTTTCAGTTACCCATGTATCCAGCATCCTCTGCTCCACATCTGCAGCAGTATCAGGGGCCTGCCTTCATGTCCCAGTATGTGAGCGCACCAGCTCCTGTTCCAGCATGGGCACAGAGGGTGTACACTGAGACGACCGAGCCACAGCAGCCCTTTCCCCTTCCACCCAGATCAGGGTGGAGCGCGCCCATGGAGCTGCACCCACCTGAGCCGACTGCCAGCCCACAGCCAGCAGGTCAGAGGTTGGGTCACACACACATCACTACATCGCATGCGTTGCCTATGCATGAGTGGCTGTTTGACACTGCAGCATCGCACCATATGTCCCCGCACCGCCAGCTGTTTGTCACATTGCATGCCACACGTGATGTTGAGGGTGTGAAGACTGGGTCTGGGGAAGTGTTGCCTGTGGAAGGTGTGGGAATGGTGGCTCTTCAAGCACCAGGCGGGGCTCTGTGGCTGACTGGCGTCCTGTATGTGCCACGGCTGAAAGTGAACCTGTTGTCGGGGGGGCAACTAGATCAACAAGCCAATGTGTCCGCACTTACCCAAAACCAGCGCTACATGCTGTTTGATGTGTCTGGTGCCTTCCTGGCTGATGGACCGTTGCACACTGACATGCTGTACAAACTGAATTTCTTCCCCTTCGTTCAATCACCAGTGAATCGTCCCCAAGTACACGTTGTTACAAACACTGATGCAACACACACTGAACTCATCCACCGTCGTCTTGTGCACATCAACACTGAAACAGTTGCTGACTTATTGAAACACACCCGAGCACATGGCATCCTCCTCAGCGACTGTCCTCACGGTCTCAAAGCAGACACGTGCCTTGAGTGTCATGAAGGGAAGGCCCATCGGCAAACTTTCCCCAAGTCAGACAGTGTAACAACCAAACCTCTGGCACTGGTACATGCGGACCTGACAGGACCGATGCCAGTACCATCAGTCCAGTACGGGTCACAGTATGTCTTGACTCTAACTGATGACTACAGCCGCTTCCGTTGGGCTTTTCTGCTGAAAACTAAAGCAGATGCACAGCGTGCAATCACTGAATGGATTCCTTTGGCTGAGAGACGGACTGGCTGTTCATTGCTCAAGCTGAGAACAGACAGAGGAGGAGAGTTTCTTGGCACACTAACAGCAGAACTGAAATTGAGAGGAGTCGAACACCAAAATACTGCCCCATACACGCCACAACAGAATGGAGTGGCTGAACGTTGGCACAGAACCCTTGGTGATGCGTTACGCACACTGCTTACCGAGTCCGGTCTGTCATTTGGATTTTGGGAAGAGGCCGTAAAATACATCACCTGGGTGTGGAATCGAGTGCCACAAGGGCCACTGCCCAAGTCTGTCACTCCCTGGGAACGCTGGTTCAAAGAAAAGGCTGACCTAAGGCCGGCCAGGGTGTGGGGTACAATGGCCTGTGTGTGGTTTGCACCACCACAGCGGGAGAACAGAATAAGTCCACATGGTCGGTGATGTGTGTTTGTCGGGGTCTCCCATGCCTCCAAGGCATGGCGATTTTGGGACCCCACAAACCATTGCTTTGTCGAGAGTCGGGACGCTTCCTTCTTGGAACACATGCCCTATAAGTCATTTCGCTCACTACGTCATGCACACACTTTTGCATCTCGAGAGCAATACCCCGAGTACGTGAGTGTACCCGTGTTCATGCCCACTCAACTACAAGATTCAGGTCAGAGGACTCAACCGAATAGAGACAAGGACATGGCTGAACCTGTTCCAAGAGATCTGCTCTCGCCCTCAGACTTTGCTAGCTCAAACTCCAGTGACACTCAGGTGCCCCCAGGCCTCACGCCGCTGACCCCCCTTGTGGAGGCACAGAGTAAGGAAACACCACCACCCGTACCTGCACGGCAATCTCTGTGTGATGTGCCCAGAGTCGACTACAAACAGTTCTACCACACTGTCAGCACGGCAACTACTGATCACACTGCAACAGAACCGCAGACCGTGACTGAAGCCAAGGGGTGTTGGGATGCTGCAGAGTGGGAAAAAGCAATGGCTGCAGAACTAAACGCGCTGCTTGAGCATGAAGTGTTTGAGTTGGTGCCCTTGCCACCTGGGCGAAAGGCCGTCGATGTCAAATGGGTGTTCAAGTTGAAGAGAAACCTCAAGGGCCTTATTGAGAAGTATAAAGCCAGACTGGTGGCAAAAGGCTTTCATCAAATCCCAGGACAGGACTTCACGGACACATACGCTCCTGTGGGCAAGTACGGGACCTGCCGCGCATTGCTTGCAGTGGCTGCACGTGAGGACTGGGAAATCCACCAAATGGATGTCAAAAATGCATTTTTTGAATGGGCCACTGGAAGAGGAACACTATGTGCAGCAGCCAGAGGGCTTTGAGGACGGCACTGACCGGGTCTGGCTCTTGCTTAAAGCTCTCTATGGCTTGAAGCAAGCGCCTCGGTGCTGGAACAAAGAGATCCGAAGCACCTTGGAGAGTGGTGGGTTCACACAGATTCTTTGTGATCCCTCACTATTTTTGTGATGGTCGGAAGGTCTACCTGTCGCATTGCTAGTCTACGTGGATGATTTGCTGATCTTGTCTCCATCCCTCACACTCATCGCACAAGCCAAAGCACTGCTCACGGATCACTACAGAATGACAGATCTGGGTGAGGCACAGAACTTCCTTGGCATGGCTATCACACGTGATCGCACAGCACGGACACTGACACTTCATCAAGGTCGCTTCATTGCTCACCTCACTGCACGCTTCCAACACCTAGTCCAACACCTCCCATGAAAGACCACTCCCATGAGCCCTGACGTCTACGCACATCTCTTGGATGCACGCACCACGGACTATGGCCTTGACACAGATTCTACACTCTACAGACAGATCACCGGCAGCCTCTCATATCTTGCGTCAACTACACGTCCTGACATTGCGTGTGCAGTCAATGTGCTCGCTCAGTTCAGCCAGCAACCATGCAGTACACACCAGAAAGCTTTGCTCAAGCTGCTGCGTTATGTGTTGGACACTGCCGCTTTAGGTCTAGTGTTTGCCCCCGCCACCGGTCCTGTTCTGGATGGTTACTGTGACAGTAATTATGCCCGTGATCGTGCAGCTAGCAGTCGGGGCGGTTATGTGTTTCGTGTTTGGGGAACTGCCGTGTCTTGGCGGAGTGCAAAACAGTCCTGTGTCGCACGCAGCATGGCTGAGGCTGAATACATGGCATTGGGTGAAGCAACATGTGAGGGCATCTGGCTTGCACGACTGCTTGAAGAACTGGGTGTGCACACAACTGCTGTACCCATACACAGTGACAGCTCAGCCACACGCCGCATTGCAACAAATGATGGTGTGTTGCATCGACGCACAAAGCACATCAGCGTCAAACATCATTTTGTTCGAGAGGCGGTGGATGCTGGGACTGTGGCGGTGTGTCCCATCAGTGGGAAGGCACAGTTGGCAGACTTTCTCACCAACGCTCTATCATCCTCTTCTCTCCTACTTCAACTGTAACAACTGGGCTGCATACCTGCTGCACTCCCATCCAAGGGAGCGTGTTAATCTTCCACTGTACATACTTCTCCTCTTGTGGTGGTCGTGAGTGCGCAGGGCATGCTGGTACAGCGAGTGGAGGCGACGCACCATGAAGGCACGCAATCCCCATCCTTCCTCACCGGTGGTCGCCTCCATCCTGACCGCATGACCCGTCTCCATCATCATCCAGACCTGATACACTTGTCGTGTGCTTTGGCATTCATGGCAAACCTACTTTAGTCATAACTGCTCATTGCTTGCTTTAGCGTGAGACACCCATGTCAGACCTGCAACTTTGACTTTGGTTAGACACAGAATATGTCACTTCGTAAGTGACGCATGGCGTGCCCCACTTGGGGTGCGCGGATTTTGCTCGCGCCCTTTTNTGTGTTAATCTTCCACTGTACATATTTCTCCTCTTGTGGTGGCCGTGAGTGCGCAGGGCATGCTGGTACAGCGAGTGGAGGCGACGCACCATGAAGGCACGCAATCCCCATCCTTCCTCACCGGTGGTCGCCTCCATCCTGACCGCATGACCCGTCTCCATCATCATCCAGACCTGATACACTTGTCGTGTGCTTTGGCATTCATGGCAAACCTACTTTAGTCATAACTGCTCATTGCTTGCTTTAGCGTGAGGCACCCATGTCAGACCTGCAACTTTGATTTTGGTTAGACACAGAATATGTCACTTCATAAGGGACGCATGGCGTGCCCCACTTGGGGTGCGCGGATTTTGCTCGCGCCCTTTTCAGGGCTGTCGAGGGCTTTCGCCCTCGAGCGAGCTCGATCGCCAGCGAGCTTCGCTCGCTGGCGTGACGGGTGCGATCGACTAGCAATCGCACCCCTAGGACTAGTGTAACTTGTTACCTAGGGACATGTACTTTTTTCCTAAGCCGCTGCCATGGAGTTGTGGACCTAGCGTAGCCTACGGTCCACTATTTGATGAACCGCTTGTTTCTATGGCTTCCTAGGACAATTCTCACAATGTAGGCTGATGTTAGCTAATGTTGGCTACCGGTTTAAAAGTTCATTTCCGTTGCTTCCCCCTCCGGCCGATGTTTGCCTGCAAACAGAGAAGACAGATCGCACTAGCAGACCCAGGGTCTTGCCTCTAAGGGAAGAGCGTGTCCTGGTTGGGACCGAAGGGTCGTGCCTCCAAGGGCAAAGCTTGTCCTTGGTCCTTGTTGGCTAGGTGCAAGTTCAGCGGTTGCGGCTGATGAAGCAGATGGAGCTGATGGAGCTGATGGAGCTGATGTACGCACGTGGAGAGAGAATACGAAAATTAAACAAAGCGTGCCTTACAATTGGTCAGTGTGGGCCCATAACCCTTTGTCAACCGGCCTGAGGCAAACGGACAAGAAAACAGGGCCGACACAATAGCACCTGCCGTCTGCTCCCAGCATTTCAGCTAAGAGAAGATATCACCCTCAGGATCACAGTTCCACACTGAGGAGTTCTTAGACAATCACTTGCTAGTAACTGTGTCCACTTAACACTTGGTCACTTTTGCGCGAGGCGCTAGTCAAAGACTAACTCCTATGGCTTAGACCAACCAGTGTCTTCTTTACACTGTTCCTTAGTTGGACAATTCTGTGAGGAGCATCTCAGGCCAGATTCTGTAATTAGAATGAGGAATGATCCTAGTACATATAGTCCTAGGCCTGGCTTCTAAGGTGTGTGTGTAGTGGCACTTTTGGCGTGCTCACTCCACACCACCTCACCAGTCCGCCAATTGGCGTATCCATTGACCGCCAAGTGGCGCAGTCTCCTCATGCATTCGGAATTGTCTAAGAAACTTCCCCTGTGCAGGAAGGTCAAAAACCATCCTGCGCACATCAAGGCTCGATCGCAGGACCTGTCGTCCCTAAGTCCAACATGCTATCCGTTGCACTACACTTCAGGTGTCTCGCTTGGACTTGCACCACAAACAAGGTTTGGGGGACTTACTCCAAGGGAGCAGTGCATGCCCAACCTGTCCGTCAAGCCATAGCAGTGGCCATGGGGCATAGAAGAACAACATGAATCAGGTCAAGGGCTTCTTCTGCGTGGCGAACGTTATGCTCAAATCGCATTCGCTTGGTCTTGCCTTGGAGACAAGGTCCATACAGGCTGAAACACCCAGCTGCATCCTTTTTGCACCCATCCATGCCGCGGACCAGCTGTTGTTGTTGGATGACTTGGAGTGTGCTGTTTCGAATGTGCCCAAAACGTCTATGCGAGAGCTCATTATCTTCGTCCTTTGTAGCAGAGGATGCCTTCTTGGTTTTTTGTCATGTGTTCTCCTGCATTTGTGCCAAGACCACTGCCTCCTCCGCACCTGCATGACCATCTTCTTCTGAGGTTTCTGTTGTGGTTGCGTGTAGTACTTAGAGCCCGTCAACCTGTGGGACCTGTGCCACAAGTTTTTTGTTGGCGTAGAGGACCTTGATGTCCTCGTTCCTGACGATAAGCACCTTCTTCTGCGTGAACACCACCATCATGTCGTTGTCCGTGATTTTTGGCATGGAAAGGAGGTTTACCGCAAAGGAGGGCATGTAAACTATGTCACACAGCCGCAGATCCTTCTCCGCACTGTTAACATTGATGCTCACCAGCTTGTCTCCAACACCTTTTGCGTTCACACTGCTACTGTTTGCACATATGAACTGCCGATCAGTGGGGGCAATGTAGATGAATCCAGCCTTGTCGTTGCTAGAGTGGTGATCAGTACCGGAGTCTAGCCCAAAGGTCCTGGCCTGAGCAGCGTCGTGCTCTTTTTTGCAGGCATGCTGTGCGCCCTCATGTTGGTGGCTTCTTTGCCACCTTTTTTGCTACCTTTGTTCCCATCGCTTCCGCCGTCTTCCTTCTTTGGAGACCTGAACTCTCTTGCCCAGTGCCCAGGTTTGCCGCAGTTACGGCAGTTGCCCTGTCGTTTTGGAGCCTTGCCACCATTGTTTCCTCCGCTGCCACTGCTTCCACTGCCGCCTTTCTGACCAGAGGCTGACCCTTTGCTCCCGTGGCCACCATATCGTGCGGCATAGGCTGAGAAGTTAGCCTCACTTCCGCTACGGTGCATGGCCTTGATTTTCACGTACTCAGACACTACCGTGTACCTCAGGTCAACCTCCTTCAAACCACCCATGATGGTGATCATTGGGCTCCAGCTCTCCGGCAGCACCATGAGGAGGATCATAGCTTGCATGTTTTTGTCAAGGTCCCAGTTCATCTGGCAAGCCTCGCCAAGGAGTTCTTAAAACTCTTGTACAAAATCGTGGATTGATTCCCCCTCATTTATGTTGGAATTATGCTCCTCACCATGGCAGGAGTGACTCCAAAAAGGAACACCAAAAAGACAAGCCTTAGTGGCTTAGTGGTTAATGGTGTCCACCTCTAGAGGCAGGGGCCCGGGTTCAAGTCCCACAAGATGAAATTATGCCCTGCCTCAAGGGAGGTGGAAAATAGATGCCAGGAAGCTAGCTCAACCTCTAGAGTTCCTCTTTAAGTTTCTAGAAGGCCAGGCGAGGGTCCAGGAAGGTGGCACACCTTCTAGAAGGGGTGACTTGTCCTACAAGGCATCTAGAGGTGTCTTGGTCTTCTGGACACCTTCCCTCCTACTAGAAGCAAGCTGAGGAATCTAGGAAGGGGCAGAAGCTTCTAGAGGAGGGAAGGGATGCCTTCCTAGGTGGGAAAAGGACAGCCTACCAAGGAGCACTCTAGAAGCCATAGAATCTGCTAGGAAGCTCCAAATCNTTTTGCCATCCTTGGAACCAGTTGCCTCCATAGTTTCAGTCTCTCCAAAAACAGTTGGTGGTGTGAACCAGCCACTGCTAGGGACCCTCCAGGGTGCACACTCACCCTCAGGCCAACAAAGGGTTATGGGCCCACGCCTCTAAGGGGTTCAAAGCCAGCTTGATTTCACGCTTCCAACAGCAAGACATGGCAACCAGCGAGCAAGAGAGCAGCCGCGCTGTCCTTAAGTTTGATGGGACAGGATTCGCCTTGTGGAGGTGGCAGTTTGAGGTCTTCCTCGACGACAAGGGACTGCTTGAGCTTGTAAAAGGTGATGAGACTGCTCCGCCGGAGACTGCAACGGCTGAGGTGAAGGAGGCATACAAGAAGCGCAACAAAAAGGCATTGGCGCTCCTTGTGTCCGCGTTATGCCCACCACAACTTCGGCACATCCAAGGATGCACCCTGGCCGCGGACGCATGGTCAAAACTCTGCTCCATCTACCAGTCAAGCAATCTTGCCAACCAGCTCTTCATCTTCAAACGGCTCGTCACCCTCTGAGCCAACAAAGGCGACAACATAATGGAGATCATGCAACAGATTGAGTCCCTCGCAGCGGAGTGCGTGGCCACGGGTTGGGAGGTCGACTCTCAGTTGCAAGCTATGATCCTCCTTCTGGCCTTGCCAGACAGTTGGAGTCCCATCATCACAGTCCTTGGTGGCTGGCCTTCCGACGAGCTGAAGTACCCCAAGGTTGCTGAGTACGTACGCAATGAGTGGATGCGACGTGGCGGTCGAGAGAGTGCAGCGGCATCAAGTTCAGCTTACACGGTTCATCCTCAAAGTGGAGGCCGAGGCAACAAGTGGAAGGGTGCCAAACAGGGCACTAAGAAGGGTGACAAGAAGGGGGAGTGCTTCAACTGTGGCAAGGAGGGCCACTACATGCGCAACTGTCCTAAGAGGAAAACAGATCGGTCGCAGCGGGGCGGGAAGAAAGATGAGCACGCCCTTATGGCATACAACTCCACCAACTTGAAGGATCCGGGAGTTGCCGTCATCGACTCCGGATCAAGCCGCCACACGCAATGCAACAGGGCGGCATTTGTCACCTACGGCGCCTCGGAGAGACGCATGAAGGTGGCCAGTGGAAAAATAGAGGTGGCCGCCGGTGAGGGTAACGTCCACATTGAGTGAATTGTGGATGGAAAACCTGTCACGAGCACAATCTACGATGTGCTGCATATGCCTAGCTTTGGGGCAAACCTGCTCTCTGTCAGCCGCCTTACCGACAAGGGACTTGAGGTGCTCTTCACAAAGAAGGAGGCCGTCATCCGCAAAGAGGGCAAAGGTGAGGTGATTGCGCGTGCGAAGAGGGAGGACGACTTGTACCTGCTACGCGCAAAGATCCTCAGCAGCCGGGTGGGGTCCAACGCCGCCAACCTTGCAACGAAGGATGGAGGAGACCTAGACCTATGGCACCGCCGACTTTGCCACATTTCTCCATCAACAGTGAAAGAGATGGCTAACAGGGAAGTGGTGCGGGGTCTCCAAATCAGCGGCCTTGATGGAACCAAGGAGACCGTGTGTGAGCCATGCATCATTGGCAAATCAACTCGGCAGTCGTTTGTCGCCAAGGGGACGCGTGCATCGGCAAAACTGGCCGTGGTACACACAGATGTGTGTGGACNGGCCTTACACAACGGTATTGGGCGGAGGCGGCAAGGACAGCAGCGTACATCATGAATCTCATGCCGACCAAGCCGCTGAAGGACAAGGAGAGCAATGCGTGGAAGACGCCACAAGAAGTGTGGAGCGGGAGGAAGCCGGTAGTGGGTCACCTCCGCACGTTTGGTTGTGTTGCACATGCAATGGTGCAGGCACGTGAGGGACGGAGCAAGCTGGACCCGCGTACCCGTCGGTGTATTTTCCTTGGATATGAGAGCGGAAGCAAGGCGTATCGGCTCTTTGACCCAAGGAGGCAGCAGATTGTGCGGAGTCGCGACGTCACATTCGACGAGAAAAGCCATTGGACAGACAAGGAGGCAGGTCTCTCCAAGAGGGGGGAGTGGATGCCACTCCTTGAGGGGGAGACGCCGGAGGACGTGAATGAGGGTGACGTCCTCGCAGCAGCACCAGCTGGAGAGGATCCCCCGAGGGATGTGCAACCGGCAGAATATGTTCCGGCCAGTTCGGACGAAGAATCCGAAGCACCGAAGAGGGACGTGGAGGCGGGGAGTCGACCGATGTCTCCAAGGTCTCCAAGAGAGGGGGAGCAGGCGCTTGGAGAGGATGGCGCCAAAAGGGGACAGCAACAAGAACAACCGCCTCAACAGCCCCGTACGAGCAGCCGTGTGCGAAGAAGGACAAAAAGATACGATGCCGACAAGGGCCTTTGGACTGGGTTCGCGCAAGAGGAGCCTCAAGGAGGCACTGCACAAGAAGGATGGGGCTGAGTGGGAGGAAGAAATAAAATGTAAGCTCGCCTCCCATGAGGAGAAAGTCTCCTCAGTTATAGGTTGAGCATGGACGGCTGCCATGGGTGATGCGCAAGGGGGAGATTGTTGGAATTATGCTCCTCACCATGGCAGGAGTGACTCCAAAAAGGAACACCAAAAAGACAAGCCTTAGTGGCTTAGTGGTTAATGGTGTCCACCTCTAGAGGAAGGGGCCCGGGTTCAAGTCCCACAAGATGAAATTATGCCCTGCCTCAAGGGAGGTGGAAAATAGATGCCAGGAAGCTAGCTCAACCTCTAGAGTTCCTCTTTAAGTTTCTAGAAGGCCAGGTGAGGGTCCAGGAAGGTGGCACACCTTCTAGAAGGGGTGACTTGTCCTACAAGGCATCTAGAGGTGTCTTGGTCTTCTAGACACCTTCCCTCCTACTAGAAGCAAACTGAGGAATCTAGGAAGGGGCAGAAGCTTCTAGAGGAGAGAAGGGATGCCTTCCTAGGTGGGAAAAGGACAGCCTACCAAGGAGCACTCTAGAAGCCATAGAATCTGCTAGGAAGCTCCAAATCTGGCATGCTTTGGTGTTCTGGAAAGCTTAGATCAGTGGCTATAAAACGCCACTGCTTGTGAGCCTTGATCATGTGTTAATTCCCATCCAATTGAGGCCAAAACTATTGCCTCACTCTCTGACCAGATTTTGCCATCCTTGGAACCAGTTGCCTCCATAGTTTCAGTCTCTCCAAAAACAGTTGGTGGTGTGAACCAGCCACTGCTAGGGACCCTCCAGGGTGCACACTCACCCTCAGGCCAACAATTTACCTGCATGCTGATCTGTTGTTGTATGATGAATGATCTGTTTGCAAGGGAGGTAGATTGGTGCACACGCTTGAGCTTGGCATAAGCATATGAAGCCTGAATGAACCCTACAATGACAGGAACATACTTCATGGCCACCGCGTTGCTGAGGAGTGACATGAAAACATCATTCCGTTCAGTCCATGTCTCATGCTCCGGTGAGCCCTCCGCAATAACTTGCTTCTCTCCTTTCAAAAGCTTGATGAATCCGTGCACTTCCATTGCTAGTTCAAAGTGCCATCTCTAGAGCAGGAAGTCGTTCCCCTCAAAGACGGGGACTCCTCCCAAAGATCCAAGACCTTGCGGCGGTGTGTTCGCAATCACGGTTGCTCTTGTAGTCCGCCCTGTGGTAGCCAATGTTGCGTTTGAGGACTGCCGTGTGGCAACCTCTGTTGTGTTTGAGGACTGCCCTGCGGCAGCCCCCATTGCTCCCGATGGAAGACCCATTTTTCTTGCCCTTTCCTGCTATCTGCGTCTCTGCTACGTTGAGGCTGATGTACGCTGATGTTAGCTGATGTCTGTTCCGTTGCTTACCCCTCCAGCCAATGTTTACCTGCAAACAGAGAAGATAGATCACACTACCACACCCAGGGTCTTGCCTCCAAGGGCAGAGCTTGTCCTGGTTGGGACCAAAGGGTCATCCCTCAAAGGGTAGAGCTTGTCCTTGGTCCTAGTTTGCAAAGTGCAAAACTAGCCGATGGAGCTGATCAAGCAGATGGAGCTGATGGAGTTGATGGAGCTGACGTGCGCACATGGAGAGAGCATACCAAAGTTGAGCAAAATGTGCCTTACAACTGGTCAGTGTGGTCCGTCAACCCTTTGTCCACGGGCCTGAGGCAAACGGACTAGAAAACATGGCCGACACAATAGTACCTGCCGTCCGCTCCTAGCATTTGAACTAGGAGAAGATATCACCCTCAAGATCACAGTTCCACACTGAGCAACTCCTAGGCAATCACTTGATAGCAATTATGTCCACTTAACACTTGGTCACTTTCGCGTGAAGTGCTAGTCAAAGACTAACTCCTGGGGCTTAGAACAACCAGTGGCTTCTTCATAATTCTCCTTGGAAAAATCTGTGAGGAGAATTCAAGGTCAGATTGTGTAATTAGAATGAGGAATGAGCCTGGTACATGTAGTCCTAGGCCTGGCTTCTCAAGTGTATAGGTAGTGGCACTTTTGGTGTGGCCACTCCTCACCACCTCACCAGCTGACCAATTGGCGCATCCACTGACCGCCAAGTGACACATCCTCCTCATGCATGGAGAAATTTCTAAGAAACTTCCCTTGTGCAGGAAGGTCAAAGAACCTTCTTGCGCACATCAAGGCTTGCCAGCAGCTCATACATCCATTCTGCTTCCTTTGCTGCTTTTCTTACAGCCATGTAATCTGTATGATCTGCCTTCCTACGCACAGAACCAAGGCTATCTAAGTGCTCATCAATATTGTGGTACCATGCATGCGGTGCTTGCTTTAGGCCGCAAAGTGTCTTCACAAGCTTTCACACATCTTCCTCCTGCCCTTCCACCATGTACCCCTCCGGCTGCTCCATGTTCACATCCTCATCAAGGTTACCATTCAGAAAAAAACACGTCCCATCCATCTGGTGCACCTCCCAATCTGTGGCAGTGGCAAGAGCAAGGATTGCATGGATGGAGAGGAGCTTTGCGACAGGTTCGTACATCTCGTTGTAATCCACACCCTCAATCTCTGCAGACCCCTCTACAAGCAGCTGTGCTTTGTACCTGAGCACTTTACGATCAGCACTTCATTTGCACTGAAATATGCACCTGAAGCCAATCACCCGGCTCCCCACGGAGCTTCCTCAAGATTCCAGGTGTTGTTCTTTACGAGTGCTTTGTACTTATTGTCTGCTTCAGCACACCAGTCTTTTGCAATTTCACTATGCATGGCTTTGCTGAATGTCGCTAGGTGGTCAATGACCGTAAGGAAGAGGAGCTCGAGGTCAGAAGACTGTTGTGAAAATGAAAAGTGCACAGGTTCACGAGCTCCTCAAGTGATTTGTTTCTTCTTGTGAGGCACTCGGATTGCCACATGATGGATATGAGAGTGCCAGAAAGTGACAAAAATAGGTTGCTCGATATAAATCATCTGGCATCACAGTTTCATAGAGGATATTTGACAGGTTCTAACCCACTTTACAGAACTCGATTTGGAGTCCGTTTGAGTGAGATATGGATTTCCAAAGTTTGGAGATCATGGGTCGGGTTCAAGTGACGACCTGAGCACTTTGAGCTCAAAAGGCGGCAGAATTATTGGCCAGGACTGCTGAGAGCGGCCTTCAAGGAGAAAAGACGGCTAGAAGACGTCCAAGAGACTTCAAGGAAGGACCAGTCCATAATTATTAGCAGTGCAGGACGTGCAAGACATAATTCTCTTGTGTGACAAGGTGACTGCCGCTCATCCCGCTAGGCTAGGAGTGTGCTAGAGGGTGAGCTTTGATGGAGAGTGGATCTCAGTGCTCCCTTAGCCAAATGAGGCATATAAGGGCTTGTTAGAAAGCTGTGATGATGTAATTTCTCACTCAAAAGTCGATTTAGACATTCGCGTTCTCTGCAGACCTACATTTGCTTCCGTAATTTCTGTTTGTGCAACCTACAACTCCCTCTCACAAACAGTTGTTCCTGCCTAGGCGGCTCTTAGTGAGCCTGATCACCTCCCTGAGGGCTGCCCCAGTTTCCATCAGTGGTATCAGAGCTAGAACAAGGCTTTTTCTCATCCTTGAGGCATTCCTTGCACCCTGTTGTGTGAGAGAGCCGTTTGTGGACAGAACATTGCACTACCATGGCGACATCCGCTTCTGTGGTGGCCGGCGTCAACATCGCCAAGTTCGAAGGCAAGAACTTCTTCAATTGGAGCAACAACATGAAGATGGTGCTGATGGAGAAGGGTCTCTGGAGCCAGGTGGATGAGAAGGAGAAGGAACCAGCAGAAAGCTCGCTCTCCCCTGTCGCGGCCCGTACCTACCGCGAGAAGCGTGACCGCGCCCTTGCCACCATCTACCTCCACCTCGCCGAACGGCAGCAACTCCTCGTCCGTGGCATCCTCACGCCAAAGGAGGTTTGGAAAAAGCTTGAGTTCACTTATACTTCCAAGTCAATCCTCATGAATATGCAGCTGCGTCGTTGCTTTCACACTGTGAAGATGGATGAGTCCGCATCCATGATTGACTACATCAACATGGTGAAGTCTCTCTCTGACCAGGTTGCTGCGATTGAGGACCCTGTCAAGGAGCGTGTGCTCATGCTAACCATCCTTTGTGGTCTTCCTAGCAGCTACACTCCTCTCATTGCTGCCCTGGACCAGCGTGGCGACAAGCTCTCCCTCGATAATGTGGAGGAGAGCCTGCTATTTGAGGAGGAGCGGCGCAAGGGAGAAGAGGGCGGAAGCGGACTGGACATCGCTCTCATCACCAACTTTGGTCATGGGGGCGGTGCTACACCAACCAGGAGCAACGGCGGAGGAGGAAAGAAGAAGGGGAACTGCCACTACTGCAAGAAGCCAGGCCATTGGGCGCACGAATGCCGGAAGAAGAAGGCGGACCTTGCGGCTGGAGTGGGAGCAGGAAAACAGTCCGACGCTTCCGCGAACGCAGCAGATTGGGAGAGTGGATTTGTGACCACCATCCGGGTCCAACACATCTCCGACACCACCGCCCTGTTCTGGATCATCGACTCGGGAGCCACACGGCACATGACGTGTCGCCGGGAGTGGTTCGTTGTCTACACCGTCATTGAGCCTCGTCGGGTGTACATGGGGGATAACCATGTGCAAATGGCGGTTGGGGAGGGTGAGATTGTGTTTTGTGCTTCCGTTGAGGGCAAGCACGTGGAACGTCGTGTGAAGGGGGTGCTCCATGTTCCGGGGCTGGCAGCTAACCTCCTCTCTGTCTCATCTCTCATCTCCGAAGGCATGCAGGTTTGCTTCGAGAATGGTGGCTGCACCATCTCTGCAAGTGCGGGGCGTGTGCTTGCAAAAGCGGACAAGGAGGACGGTCTTTACCGCCTCTACGTGGCATCGGAGAAGGAAGCCGACTCAGCGTTCGCAGCGAGAGAGGGAAAACACGACATCGGCCTGTGGCACCGCCGGCTCGGTCACCTCGGCTTTGGCGCCATCATCTCCATGCAACAGATGGTCCGCGGCCTGGAGCTCAAGGGGGTGAAGCAGCCTGGTGCATCGGCTTGTGAGAGCTGCATCGAAGGGAAGCAAGCCCGCTCTCCTTTCACACGGGAAGGGAAGGGCGCGACTGAGCTTCTCTCACTCGTTCACTCTGATTTGTG